>JARQZK010003131.1:0-54862 GCA_030704885.1 Cynegetis impunctata | reverse complement strand
GTACTACAAACTATAAAATTGCAGATTTGCACTCTGCATAAGTTAAATCTTTACTTTAAGTTTGATCCCTATAAAAGATACGAACGCATTTCGGATTTGGTACATTTTAACTTTTAACCTCACCCAGAATAAAATGATACAATCGCACTTGGAAATGGGTACATTTAAACCTAAGACCTACCCACTATAAAATGACAGAATCGCACTTTGGATTGGGTCTGAATTTGGAACACTTGGTAAACATTAAGACATGTACACATTTATATACTGTGTATAATTTTATTAACAAAATAAATTAATGTTTTAAAGAGAATAAACAATTATTGTCATTATTACATAATTATGTATTATGTATGATCAAAAAAACTATGGCAAAATGAATAGCCAATCAGGAAAAAATACTATTGGATTATAAGATCCTTCTTCGCTATGGCTGGCCGTACTCTTTTCCTTTTGTGGTCGAGAGGTACACTTTTCGCTTCAGTAGACAATTTTGCTTGTTTCATAATGACTGTTTCAAAAAATTTGAACAAGTGCACAGAAATGCCACTTATTCAGTTTCAGAATACAAGGTTATTTTTACATCTCCTGAGATTTACAAAAAGTATCAAAACATTCCCATTTCAAATGGCTTTCCAGATTTGTACATCTTCTTGGGTCAAAACTTCTGCAGCAGTTCTTGCTTTTGTATAAAAAATGGTTTTTTTTCGTCCATTATTGGTGCTCGGAAATTGATCACTAGCACCTTCGTACCAAAATTGATTTTCTCCTAGCCACGTCTTTTCGAAGTAATTTAAAGAGTCCTCTATACTTTGATTAGAGTTACCATCACCTGCATCATGCCATTTTTTAAGGAATAGGCTTAAAGCTGCTGTGAAAGTCGCATCGTCTACGCTAAGTTGTAGGGCATGAATATCTCACACAAATAATTTTTTTTGCACTTCCGGGACTAAAGTGCCAACTTTAGTCCCGTATAACAGGGACTAAAATGTATCTTTCAGTCACTAGGGATATAAAGTTGCATTTCAAATGCGTTGGTAAATTTTACTCGATTTTTTGGGCATTAATTCTTCCGTTATCATGTCAGCTGCCTTATCTATATCAAAATTTATAGATTCATTCATTTCTTGATTCATTTGCTTGATATTCTGTTAGTTGAATTACGATTCGTTTAAATGTCAACATTAATTGAAATGTCAGTGAATTGAAAAATTTTGTTGACACTGTTGCTATAACGTTACCTACTGAGTAATGCCCGCCATATACGCTACGGTAGACCGGATAGGAATCCTGTGCAGGTATACCTGCGCAGGTCTGTGTACGTGTATGGGGACGTTCCGGTATACCGTAGCGGTTTTACGGTAGACCGGATTGAAAACCTGTGCAGGTATACCTGCGCAGGTCTCTGTACGTGTATGGGGACGTTCCGGTATACCGTAGTGGTTTTCATTTCTATTCGCGATGTCATCGATGGAAGACGATGACGCACTGGCATTGATAGGTCTAGCGTTTATTTTGAGGAGAAAATATGAAAAAACAGTGAAAAGGGTGCGAAAAAAATGGTGTAAGCTTTGGCTATTGAAAAGGGGAACTTACAGTCACGTCAATTTATTGAATGAATTGAAATTCGAACCTGAAGATTTTAAAAATTATCTCAGAATGGACGAAAAATCATACCTGAAATTACTTACAATGGTTACTCCTTTGATAAAAAAAAAGATACAGTTATGAGAAATAGTATATCTCCTCACGAAAGATTAACTGTTACTTTGAGATATCTTGCAGCAGGCCGAAGTTATGAGGACCTAAAATTTACATCAATTATTTCACCTCAAGCGCTTGGAAGAATTATTCCTGAAACATGTGAGGCTTTGTATAAAGTTCTTAAAAGAGATTTTTTGAAAGTGAGTAATTAAAACAATGTATTTTATTATGGTAAATATCTATTAAGAAAAGTAATTAAAACTAGATAACAAGAAAATTATAACGGTTGTGTTCAAATTAAACATTATCAAGATTAAAATTACTAATGTATGTCGCTGCAGAATCTGGAATCGACCGAACTAACTCTTTTTCTTTGTGTTTTCTTGCAGGAATTGTAGGTGTTTCCATTACTGTATAGTATTGACTGACTTGGGGACTGTTGATTAGATTGCTAGTTTTAAAGGTTTGAGATAAATTTTCTGAATGTTGACCGGCAGGAAAAGAAAGGCAGGTTGGGCTAGGACTGAATGTGGAAATATAACTTGACGGAGACGGTTGATAGAAAACTTGTGGATATTGCTGATCAGGAACATAGCTTTTTTGATTTTGTTTCAAAATATCTCTAATATTAATATATGCGTGCTCAGGAGTGAGGTGTCCCATTTCTGCTTCAAACAATAAATCATTAATTAGTTTTTCTGCGACACACATTTGTTTCGCATCTAGAGCTCTCATTTTTATCGCAACATTTTTGGCAAAAATATCGCAACGGTCTTCTGTTAATGGACGAGGACGTTTAAAATGATCCCGTACCGATTCTAATAATTCATTTGTTATGCTGTCACCTTTCCTTTTTGCACTACCTGGTTTTGGCGGACGAGATGAATTATTATTCGAAGACGTTGTTTGGACATCGTTGTTGTCAGGTGAATCACTATAAGATAAATATGGTTGTTCAGCAGACGAAGAATCTTGACTATAGGAGGCACTCTGAAAAAAAATAATGTTAATAAATAAAAGAAACTTACATTTCCATTAGAACATATAAGATAATGGTGTTATTTCTATATTGCAGTTTCCCTCATCTGAAGAAGAATGGAAAGAAATAGCAAATATGTATAATGAACGTTGGAACTTTCCTCATTGTCTTGGTGCAATAGATGGGAAGCACATAGCGATTGTTCCACCGGCTAACAGTGGATCTTATTATTATAATTACAAAGGACATCATAGTCTCGTTCTTATGGCAATTGTAAATGCAAAATACCAATTTATGTATATAGATGTTGGCATGAATGGTAGAATATCGGATGGGGGGGTACTACAAAATACTTTATTTTTTGAAAAATTAGAAAATAGTAAATTACATATTCCTAACAGTGAAACGTTAACAGGAACTAACAGAAATTTGCCATATGTATTTGTTGCAGACGACGCGTTTCCATTACGCCGCGACATGATAAAACCGTTTCGCCAAGCAGACTTAACAACTCAAGATAGAAAAATACTCAACTACAGATTATCTCGCGCAAGACGCACTGTAGAGAACGCTTTCGGGATACTGGCATCACGATTTCGGATATTTCATACTTATATAAATTTAGAACCAGAAAATATCGATAAAATAGTCAAAGCTTCTTGTGTATTACATAACTTTTTAATTGAAACATCAAAAAAGTCTTATGCACCTCAAAAATGTTTTTATCGAGAAAACTCTGAAAACAGGACAATAATTTCTGAAGGATATAATACACAAAATAGTACTATGGAAAATTTAGAAAGAAGAAACCCAGGAAATACTTTAAACAACCCGAAGATTATCCGAGAAAATTTTATGAATTATTTTAATCAGTAGGGAACAGTGCCTTGGCAAAATGATTATGTAAATTAGTTTAAAATGAGCTAAGTAGTTTTACAAATTTATAATATTTTGTAATTTGAAATGTTGTAATTTGAAATGTTAATAATTTTGTGTTCTATTCATCTTAATTAAAAAATAAAATGCTAATTACAAATACTTTACCTACCTCAAAACTATTTTCATCATCACTATCCAAGTTGGATGAAGATTGCCTGGGAGTGCATTGATCATTTAAGAAATAAAATAAGTCGTAGTACCACAATTTTATAATGTAAACATCATCAGCAGATGCCCCAGACTTTAAAGAAACTTCATGTTTCTTCTTTTCCTTTCTAATATTGCTTCTAAAATTATTAATTTTCCACACAACTGTTGCTTTTGTCGCATCTGCCTCAATCTCTCTCAATTTTGCTATTAATCATTTATAAGCGGCTCCTTTCTTATCTCTATCATGGTACTCTTTATTTTTTATTTGCCAAAGACATGGATGAGTCCTATATATTTCAATAAATTCTTCAATTACTTTTCTTGTTACATCTGACGGAGCCATTTTCATGAATTGACGTGTGACAATAGAAAAAACTGACGCGACCTGCGCAGGCGACCGGAATACATCCACACACGCACAGGTACACCGTAAAAAAAAATAGATTTTCGGTCTTGCTCCGGTCGCCTGCGCAGGTAAAAAAAAATGAAAATACTATCCCCACATACGCTCCGGTCTACCTGCGCAGGTATACCTGCGCAGGTTTCCTATCCGGTCTACCGTAGCGTATATGGCGGGCATTATCCAAGTACCGTATTTATATAACTCATCAAAATTATCAATTGTATCAATGCTGAAAGTTATAATACTGGGAAGTGCTAAAAATAGCGTATATGCCTCGGGACTAAAGAGATATTTTATTCCTTACGTGATTATTGGCCCTCGGGCTCTACGAGGCCTCTGGCAATAAACATCACGTGCGGGATTAAAACATTCACTTTAGTCCCTTGTTATACAATATACAATTTTTTTTTATATTCCGGATTTTTACCTCAATGTTTTTTTTTGCTGTCGTTATAGAGCTGACGCACCAACAACTTTGCTGACGATGAAAGTCCCCTACAGTTGGCTACATGATTGGCATTATCATCTACTGCTTCCTAACTCTACTTTGGACAAGCCAAATATAAAATGGCAGATTCGAACTTTGACTTAGGTACCTGTTAACGGTCGTTAGTTGCCGCCAAACTTTCTTCTTCGCGGGCTTACGCTTTGCAGGTATTGCATTGTCGCTGTCAGATTCAGATTCATCCGACTGTATTACTCATTGCACATACTTACGTTTCGTTTTATTGTGCAAACCGCATTTAAAGAGCGTTATACAATATTTTAAAGCGGATTAGGTTTCTTTAACGTCGAAAATTATTACAATAAGTTATGGCTATTATTTTCATGTTGTAGCAGATTTGATATGGAGTTAATATTATTTTCTCAGAGTGTATTTTGTCTATCAAATGTGGCATGTATATTTTTTGTGCATCACCTATGCCGAAAGTTGGAAATATTTTTTAAATGTTTATTAATTTCTTTTTAAAGCGATTTTATTTTTTTTCAAAATGAGTTTAATTTCAACCCCATGAGCAATATCATCTTGAAACCCTATGCCGAAAGTTGGAAATATTTTTTAAATGTTTATTAATTTCTTTTTAAAGCGATTTTATTTTTTCTCAAAATGAGTTTAATTCCAACCCCATGAGCAATATCATCTTGAAACCCTATGCCGAAAGTTGGAAATATTTTTTAAATGTTTATTCATTTCTTTTTAAAGCGATTTTATTTTTTTTCAAAATGAGTTCAATTCCAACCCCATGAGCAATATCATCTTGAAACCAGAACAGAGTGAATCCAACTTGAAGTGATTTGTTTGGAAGAAAATCGGGTGGAATTTCTTTTTTGTTTTTTTTTTCATTGTGCCAATTAACGTTAGTCCATTCTGGAGGAGATATTGCGCTAATGGATAACTAGTATAATAATTATCTATAGTAAGGTTCCGTTTTATTTTTGTGATAGGATCTACCAATCTCCGTACAATATCGAATGGCTTATTAGACGTCTTGTAAGGGCCGTCATGTTGTGCTCCACAGTATATCTCGAAATTCCAGGTATAATACGTCTTTCTGTCACAAAGAGCTTAAATTTTCAGACCATAGTCATATACCTATAGTTTTAGAGGCATATACCGTACAAAGCCGCATCGACCCCGAAACGGATGGAGCATTTCATCTATGGTGACAAATTCTCCCAAACTATAATTGAAGAACTTGGTGCAATAACCGGGCAAGTCCACTTTTGAAAAATTTTCAGGAGACGAAAGAAACGTTTCATTTCTATGTGATTTAAATTTTTCACGAAAAAACAGGAAAGATATGTTAATTGTAATCCAAGTAATTGGCTTTTGACGATTTTTAGACAAAATTACTTCAAAGTGGGGGAATCTGAGAAAATGGAGTTGCCTGTTTCTTGCACCAAATAACTTACAAAAAAAATTGAAAACTACGCATATACTTGAAAAACATTTATGAAATACTGCAAATATAAAAATTTCATTAAAGAAATCTGTTTCATTGCCCTGGTTGTCTTCGTCATCTATTTCCAACTCAAATGTTCTGTGCAGTTTAAGATCATTTTACGTGCCACATTAATAACACGGAACTTTTTTGATGTGCTTTTCACCAAGTTTTGCCATTCTTCAGGAATGTACACTCTTTCCTTTTTTCTTTTGTTTTTTTCAATAAGCCCAAATGACCATTAACATCACATGGCAGGAAGCTGTGCCCTGGTTCGGGGTACTGGTGAGTAATAGCTCTGATTGTATTATCGTTCATATTTACCAGGGTATATAAATGCTTTACTAACGTATGGTTCTTGTTCTGGGCAAACGCATTGTCTGAAAATAGGTATAGGGTTGTGACTTCTCGTGGCACGTAATTTTCTATGTTGTTGTGTAAAAAACTGATGACTTAATAGCTCCTTCTTTCCTAGTAAATTCGTCATACATATAAAATGTGAAAATCCCAGTTTTAGCGGAATATATTATGCAAAAATCATACTGCCACATTTGACGTTTGTAAAATACATCACCACTAGGAATATGTGGCAGAGGCAGATTTCTTTAGAAATCAAAGCATAGGGTGTATACATCGACATTCTTTTTTGCTACTATTAATTTTTCTTTAAGAGCATCATAAAAAACTTCTGATTTTCTCATGTGCAAGTCCTTTTCTGCTTTGAGAGTGTTTTTGTTTTCAATATTTTTTTTCACCAGCTATTAAATTCACCAAGCGATCACATGTCTGGCATGTGTCGGACCTTGGCGCTCCAAATCCTATAATATAATTTGCAACGAAGTGCCGATAAAAAAACTCGTATGTGACTCTTGGCTGGCAAGCTTCACCTCTTTCGATGCGCTCAAACACGTCCCTTTCGTTTTTTTGGACAACTTTAGCATTTTCAAAACATTTAAGTCAGATGGTAAGTAAAACTTACCATCATTTTTCTAGCGGCTATAATGAGAAGATCTTTTTGGGAAACTTCCTATATGTTCATCTACCAGTCTTATTATATCTCCTGGTATTTTATTGGGCCGGGTTCCATGTTTTCCCCTTTTGTCCGATGGTGCTGTTTAGAAATTCATCAAGTCAAGTAGCTTGATATTTTAACAAACTACTTGAGTTGACTTGAAAATCAAGCTCGTGACAATTTACATACTTGACTTGACTTGATTTGAGATATTTATTACTCGACTTGAAATCAAGCTACTTGATATTACTTGATCTAGATACGCACGTGTCGCACGGCCTATATCTCTGCAATACGGGGGTTCCCCGAGCTCCAAGCTGACTGCATCAATCGCGCAGTCTTGCTTATTATGCATACATATACGCCCTAGGTGAATGGTAGTTTTGTCCAAGTGTGTGACTTGTTAAGTTAATACATCCCAAAATTACATAAGTGTTTAAATCTGTGCCCTGCAGAGGAAAAAAATGAGTAATTCATCGGAAATAATGGAATCAGAGACCAGCGAATCAGAATATGTGTTAGAGGAAAATACTTCTCAATCCGAAGATCGAGCTTGTGCAAGAGCCGGCACACAAGAAAACTAAGACTGATTGAAAGAAAAAAGTCACAGATTATTTCACCGTTGAACAAGATTTCGAAAAATGTTGCACTACTCTGAATCCAACAATGGCTATGCCAAATTTGATTTCATAACAAGATGGAATTCAACTGAGAAAGTCTATAAATATTCTTTGTGATAACGCAGAAAATATGAAAACTTTGAAGCCTACAGACACGGAGTGGTCGATAATAGATCGAGTTTGTAAGTATCTGAACAATTTCAAGACAATTTCCAAAACATTAGAGGGTGAAGCGTATTGCACATCATTTATAAAACTGCTAAAAATCAAGTAGCTTGATAGAAGTACTTGATTTTGCAAGTACTTGATAAATAAATACTTGACTTGACTTGACATTAAAAACTACTACTTGACTTGAACTTGACTTGATAATCAAGTCAAGTCAAGTCAAGTAGCTTGAATATCAGGTCAAGCCGTGAATCTCTAGTGCTGTTATTCCCGATTTCAGGCAAGATGCTGAACGATCTGTACGATGTTTCGTTATTCCGTGCATTGCTACAAATGTCTTTCTGCATACCTGGAACATCTCGGATCCTACACGAATCTAAAACAATATGGAAAAAATTATTTACCGTTTGGTAACTTACGATATTATCGAGTAACGCAAGAGAAATTTGTGTGAAACACTCACAGATAAAAAAGTAAAAGCTAAAAACTACATTAAAAAAACGAACAAAAAATACCTTGTAGAAGTGTGAAACTGTTTTCTGTGATCCTCCTTCTGTTTCAGGACGCCTGCGGGATACAGGTAATGAGGATATCAGCCCACTCAAATAAATATACTGCTTTTCTTTGTCTGCAAGTTTATTGAACGATTCCAATATAAAATTTCTTTTAATGGCATCTACTTTGGAAAAACTTCGGCGTGGACAGGAGCAATCATTTCCAACGAATCCTTTTGGTATTAAGTTCTTCGCAGTATTTACGTATTCTCCACCTGTGGCTCTCGAATTGTTACGCACATTTCTAACCCAATTAGCTTGACATATTTGTCTTTTTCTTCCCCTTTTTAGTTTTGGAATGCCTTGTGTTTGTATA
Organism: Cynegetis impunctata; assembly: GCA_030704885.1. Classification (NCBI taxonomy): domain Eukaryota; kingdom Metazoa; phylum Arthropoda; class Insecta; order Coleoptera; family Coccinellidae; genus Cynegetis; species Cynegetis impunctata. The sequence continues at coordinate 46,074 of JARQZK010003131.1, read as the reverse complement.
ATTTGTTGCCCTGGTCCAGGTAAATTCACCGAACACCTACCGCTACTTGAACCCGGTTGGTCAGGGTCACTAGGAATATACTCACTTCCCGAACTTTGAAAAGGTTCGGATTCATCGCTCGATGTATTCATTTCTTTAGGCTCACTTTAACACCTACACTGCTTGATATACAACTACACACTAACTATTCTACCCGCCAAATCCTACGATGCAATGGCAGGGACGTATTATGGCTCCCCACTTCTATAAGTTCACGACCCACCACAAATAATTTGGTGCAAAAACCGGGCTACTCCCGTACTTGCCCGGTTCTTACACCAAATAAATATTCGGGCAAGTCCATTATTTCAATAACTTCCATGTGGGTGACGGATCTGCCCGATTCTTTGTACCAAACGACGCGCCTTGTCGAATTTAATAGGATGCCAATGAAAACGGATTTTGTGGACATTATGGACATGCCCGGTTCTTGCACCAAGCTCTTCAATTGGACCGTGTTATGCAATAACCGTTCAAGTCACAATTTGAACGTTTCGAGATTATTAGCTTTAAAGATTGAACGAATAGGAAAATTTCAAATTTCCACGAAGACGATTTATGTTGATTTTATTCAAAAGGGGATCCATTACAAAACTATGAATGAGAAGAAATATATTATTTTTTAAAACATTTGTTAAATAGGGTTAGGCGATTTGGATAATAACTAAACATATTGTGAATTTAAGTTTCTTCCAGGTAAGTTTCGTCTATTTTAAAATCTAAGCTGGGTCCGATTCTGCAATATATTCATGAAATTCTTGAACTTCAGCAGATCTCAGAAGATCGAAAAATTAACCTTTTTGGCCGATAGTGCTTTCTCTTGGAAACAGGAAAAGCAATTCTTATTGTTTAAAGATAGTTTTTCGACCTTTTCCTGCCTTCTCAATGAGAATCTCACTGTTCTGTGGATCTGTCACGTGTTCCTTCATAAATAACGTGGAAGGATGATCTTTCCTTAAAAGAATTTCATGGGTCTTCAGCCAGCTTGTATGTTCTTTATTAACATTAGATTTTCAGTTTGTTATTGCTTTTTCCATATTCCTTACTGATATCATATCCAGACGTGTCATTCGGTTAACAATGAATTTATTTTTTCTGCGGCAGGACCTCATAACATTTAAGTAGTCATCAACAGTGTATAATCTGTGGTGAGTTTTCAAGGCACAAAATGAAAGTCATTAAGTAAAAAACTATGACCCGAAAGCAAAAATTTCAAAGAAATTGACTCTAGCGAAGAATGATATTGCAGGAGGTGAATGAGAATTGAAACCAATTTTATACTTCGGTTCTGGCCTCCGCAAGAATCAGACCACAAAACTAACTCATTTACGGGGGCGTTTACATTCTCATTCACGAATTGTCTCTTATAATAAACGATTCCAGTAGTTAATTTTGGAAAATGTTGTGTTTAAAAAAAAATCAAAAGTCAGTGTTTCTATTGATTCGTCCTCTTGTGCTGATTGTATATCAGCTTTCATTTGGGCACGCAATTTCTCTGCAGCCTGCAAATGATTTAAATGAGCTCTCTCCATTTCTTGTTTGGCCGAATATTCAGCAGATTTCAATTGTGCTGCAAATGTGTCGCACATTCGATATGTGTCTTTGTGTCGCGCCTTGAACTTGTGGTTGAAATAAGAATAAAATACGTTCTTGTATTTCGATGAACTAACTGGACGATTAGTTCGTTCTTTATACAGGCAGTAAATTTTACGTAAATGAAGGACATGGAGTCCAAGCAAAATGCAAACAATAGCCACCACCTTCTTTTCGACCTCACACTAATCCGATAATTATTAATGTTTTGATCCGAGCGATCTACGCCTCCCATATTTTTATTATATTGTGCTATAACAAAGAGTTCATGAATGGGTTTTTTCTTCTTTTCAGTAGATACGCATCTAATGACCTGGCATATGGGACTAACAGGATCACATGAGCTAATTGTCAACACAGGACGATTATCGTTCCACGAAGTAATGGTTACCTCAGTTGTTTTATCCGTCATATAGCTTTGTATTTTTTTGGAGTTTTTTTTTTGACATCCAATTTAGATGGAAGTGGTAAGTTTCGGTTTTTCTCATCAATTTCATTGATGAGAAAAATCGGTCACCATATATCTTAAAAGGTATATTTTGAGGTAGTTTTGAAAATAACGTTCTCACAACAGAGTCATCTAGATCTACTTCTATATGCTGCCTATTTTTTGCTTGCCCTGATAAGGAACAAATTGAATTAAATATCCACATGGATCGCACGGAGAGCACAACTTATACCCATACCTAATAGGTTTATTTTCAATGAATGTCGTCCAAAATATGGTACCATGCTTTCGTCAATGCTTAATTTTTCGTTAAGAAATGCTTGATTTTAAAACGGCTCATTTATTATATCAAACAGTGGACGCATTTTTGTGAATTTATCTTCTGTTTCCAGATTCGAATTATCTGCACAATGCACATATTTTTTAATGAAATCAAAACTATTTCGTCTCATGGCATTTTCTATTGCAGGATTGATTATAGGTGTCGGCATCTGTTTCCCATAACATGCGCCACCTAGACATTTGTAGATGCCCCGAAACAAATAAAACTAATTTCAAAGTTATGATTACCTTTTTGATTGGCATAGAGAATACACATATCTTTTGAATAGTAACAAAAATTCAAATAAAAAAAACTTTTAAAGCAAGTCACTGCATCAGGATATCGATTTTCTCGATTTACTCTAGGAGAAATAAACTGCGGAAATTTTGGATCTAAATCACGATTTTCCCACTCCTTTTCAAGTTTTTGTCTCGCTTCTGGAAGTCGCGTCAGAGGAACATCGTCTTCGCTATCCCATCCTTGATCCTGAGTAGTATCTTCTTCCAACTCATCACCTATATACACAGTACCAGTTGATCTTAAAATCCGTGCGTTTGTTTCAACTGCTAACTGACGTTCACTTAAATGGTCAACATCTGTAGCTGGACCTACAGATGGTTCTTCCCACTAGCTACTGCTATTAGTGTCCTTAGAATTTGCATTCTCGCAACCGCATCCGGTGCATAGATATCTTCTTCTTGTAGATTGTTGATAACCCCTAGCAGCCAAACGTGCTATCTTCTGAGTTTTACCATCAATTTCTTTTTTAGTAAATAATCTTGAGTCAATCAATTTGGTTTTAGGTGGAAGTGTAACCATTTCCCATGTTTGATTCTCTTCTACAGATTGAAGTTCACTGTCTATAGCTTCCTTCCAGTCATCTCCCATTTCAACGACCCGTTGATAGTTTCTAGGTATTTCTGATGGAAATAATCCAGCCGCTAGAGTCATCATAACATCATACTCAGTTAAATGTTTGGGTATTTTTCTAACACGACTACTTCTGCGTAATGTTTCACCTTCTGTTTGTACATCATCATCCATATGTACAGAGTCATTATTAGCATTATTACTATTACCTCCCGCATTATATTTATCTGTAGAATGATTTGTAGAATTAGACTGATTGGTAATAACATAGTCTATAGAAATTCTTTTTCTATTTGATCTCTCAAATTGTTCATCATATACGATATTATGTAGTATAACTTGATACAGTATTTTTATCAGGATCATATAGCCTATATTCATTATCACATAAATTTACCATAATCATTTTCTTACTGTGAGAATCAAGTTTCCCAGTACGATCCTCTTTCGCCACATGTACATATGCTGTGCTTCCAAATATCCTTATTTTTGTTAGATCAGTTTTAAAACCATTACATAGCTCTGCAGCAGTATTGTTATTATACAATATTGAATTTGGTGTTCTGTTATAAAGATATGTAAGCTTATCAAGCTCTGAATCAAATGTTGCTGTATCAAAAATGGTTAGTTCAAATCTTCCACTTACACTATTTTGTTCTGAATTTCTGGGCACAGTATATGTGATACATATTCCCTTTGAAACACAAAAGTCACTAAAGCTTTTAGATCTATATTCGCCCCCATTATCACATCTAAGGTGTTCCATTTTCTTTCAAAACTTTGCTTCAACCATAGATACATATTTTCGAAAACATTTCTGTACTTCTTTCCTTTCAAGTAGATATATTACTGCAGAATGATTGAAGTGATCAATTAACAAGTTAACTGCCACATATCGTCGGTGCAATGCCACACCCACGAATGTGAAAAATCAGCGTTAGCAAATATTCGACTTTTAAACTTTAAATTAGGAGTTAAAAATCAGGATTTAAAGCGACATTTTTTGTGTACTTTTATTAACAGATGTTAGAGTTATATTTTAGAAATATTATCAGGGGTTTACGAACATATCCATCAATATTCGAAAAAATCTACATTCGTGATTGTGGCATTGTAGTTTTTTGAATAAAATGCATATACTTGAAATGATATTAACTTTTATTATGGTAAAACTGGAACAAAAAGAACTTTCTAATATTGAAAACTACAAAGATAGAAGTAATAATATAGTAAAACACTTAAATCATATTTTAGAATAATTTAGTTTTCGTCTGAATCTTCGCTTTCATTTGGCTCCGGCAAATTGTCTCTTATATTTTCATCGGCATTTATAGAATTATAAAAGTTAGCTCCGCGGATAAATGCATCTGTCACATTGAATGTAGCCATAAAAAAGCCCCGGCATTCTTGTCTTTTCTCCCCATTGACAGTAAACGAGTAACTCATGGTGAACGTTCTTCTTGAATTTTCAATGTTTCTAGTAACTCTCTTTTTCCTTTGTTCATCAATATGACTATTTAAGAAAATTCGCTGATCATCTACCGAAATCATTTGACGGAATTCATTGTAAATTTTGCGTCGGTTTTCCTCGTTGATGAAAGGGTCACATTTGTGCTTCGCTTTACCAGAGCACGGGGTTGGTAACATGGGACGTGCTGGTCTCTTTTTATTTCTAGAACAAACATAAGACTCTCCTTTTAATCTTTTTTGTTTTCTTATGTTTTTCTTCCAAGCGTTCCAGTTTTTCTTCTTCCTCTTAGGGCCCTCACCTTAAAAGAAAAAAATATAGCTTTAGAATAATTGTATGTTTGCGCCACACCTTTCTAAAAAACTTACTCAATTTATTTTCTTTTATTTTATTTTGATCCTCTAATTCTGATGTTGTATCGCTAGAGCTCGAACAAGAGGCCAGTGTCACACCATGTGTGACACCATACTTATTCCTATTTTAAGATAAAGTGACAATCAAGCAAAAAGGTATTCAAGTCATAACGAAAAAACTTAATTATTAAAACCATCGAAATAAAGGAAAACGTCACAAAAAAATATTTTGAAATATTTTACAAATAATTGAAAAATAATTTCGTCCGTACATTATTTGTGATAATCTCGAAAACAGTTTTCCGGTCCATCTTCACAGGCGCCAAAGTAGTATTGTGTCATATGTCAATATTTCGTATTATTTGTAGGCGAAAATCAAAATACATCTTATTATCTCTGTTCGATAATTTGAACTTAAAAAAACTATTTAAAATCATCATTGACATTAAATGTATTGCTATCTTCTTATACCATTTCAATTTCTTGCGCTCACGTGGATAGTATGCTAGCATTTGGTGATGTGGGTCGATTAATGACATAAATTCATTATATTTCGCAATAACTAGAGATTTTCAAAATATATCATCTCTTTTTTTTCTTTTAACATTTTTTTCCCTTCAAACTGTAGATAAAAATAGGACATCTCTTTTATCTTTCCATTTACTCACTGCTACGCCCTTGTAATATTTAGTAATCATTTGCCCTTTATCCAGTTTCGCTTTACTAACAATACTGGGAGTATTTTTTCTGTCAGCTCTTAGAGTTTCGGGTAATATAGGTTCGTTTTTCGAGTAACTCAAGTGAAAGAGTTACACTACCATAGAAATTATCGATGAAGAGTGAATGTCCTTTATTCTGAAACCCACTCGTCAGTAAATTGACAACTTTCGAAACGTGGTCTTTTTATCCAATTTCTCCCTTAGTACTAGTAAATATGTTACACCGAATTATCATTCCATTTGGTTCGGTCAGCGAGTACAGCTTCACGCCATATTTATGTTTTTTGTTCTTTATGAACTGTCGACATGCGCCCTCTCCACAACACCATTGATTCATCTAGAGATAGCTGCTTTCCGGGATAGTAAATTTCGTTCATTTTGTTATTCAGATAGTCTTGAAGATATCGAATTTTATGTAATGGGTCACCGTAGCCTAGATCATTAGCGTTGTACGAATTTTTTGAGAAATGCAAGCATTTCATTATTAGCTTGAATCTGTTTCTGCTAATACATTTTTGCAAACCTGGTATTGCAAAAAGCTCATCCTTTTTCCAATAATATTGCAAGCGATTTATTCGTATATTTCCCATTTGTAACCACGCACGTAAGAAAACTTTGAAATCGTCCACACTCAGTTCTTTCCATAATGTTATTCTAGATTTTTCTGTTGTATTGTTACTGAGAAAACAATATTCAGCGTAAGAATTGGTTTCATTTACTATATGAATAAACAATTCTTGCGTAAAATACAAAGAGAAAAAATGAAATGGAGTCTCACCTTGATGCAGTATACGCATGCCACTTTCTTCCACAAAGGCAAACGTGTCTAGACTATGATCATAATTCCAAACTATTTGTTGGGTGTCAGTGTTCGCAGGATAATTTGTCATATTGTTTTCACCACATTATTTTCAGCCATGACATTATTGAAATGCAAAATCGACAAGGCCAGACTCGCTATAGGATGCAATCTTTTACATCTATTGAAATGTTTACCGGCGATGAAACCATTCATGGAGCCACCAGCAAGTAACTCAGCATCGATCATTATATTTGGCAAACCACAATCATCAATAAATTTTCCAACAGCCTTGAAATAGGTCATCATAATATGAAATCCTCCTACGTGAATAAAAAGATTATCAAATGTTGGCCTTTCCATTGAATGAATGTCCAATGCAATTTTCGCTATAGCTAAATCATAAGTTACTTGCATGTAACTTTCATTTCATTCGAGAGCTACTTGTTTGGCTTGATTCATTGTCTCTTTCACGACTGCGTGATTCGTTGGAGATAAATTTGATTGTTGTCATATTCTGCTTTATCGATTCATCTATGAAACTCAAGCTATTAAAACCAACCCACATTGGAGTTTTAGGGATACCTATTGCATGTGTAATCATCCATGAAACATCAATTCGTTTTTGACTTTCTGCAGCTCTGTGTTCGTCCTCATCAGTCTGGAGTGGTTTTAAAAGTTGCTCTCCTTTTTGTTTTTTTTAAGGGTTCCAACTCTGGGGTTACGGCATCAAAAGTTCTTCTCCGCTTTTTTCTCACGTCAATGTCTTGATCTTGAATGCTATCATTTTCAAGACGTACTCCTACATCGTTCTGAAAAATAATTCCTACAGTGTCATGTAGAGTATCCTTCCCATCTATTGTATCTACAAACCTAACAAAATTATTGAAAGCCAAACCCGTACAAAGTTTTGGTTCTTGAACAATACTTTCAGGGCAGACTTGTGACCTTGAACCTGCGGAGTACGTGGCTTCAGTTTCCAACTCTTCGGTAACCGTATAACTGCAGCAATGGCCATATCTATTGATGATATCGAAAATTTGCCTACTACTCGTTAAACTTTTTAAAGCCATTGCAAGTGTTACATGCTTAGAAGTTTTCAATTGTCCATTTGTAACTCCATGAACGCAGAGAATTTTGAAATTGTTCCCAGTTTGTGTTTTTGTGATCTTTGATAATTATTCTTTCGCGATAAAGATTAGGGGCATTTACTAAAGATGATTTAACTAGGAGGGGCAAATGATCGGAAGTGATCGTTCGTCCAATAGAGTAGGGTTCAGTAAAGAATTGGATGAGGTCTTGTGAAACAATTATATGGTCAGTGATTGACATCCCGTTATGACTAAAAAATGTTAGGTTTGTATCGAGGCATCTCCAGAGTTGATGTCCAATGATTTTGGCAGAGAGGATTCTACCGTTTTTATTCGTCAAGGAGTCCCTGAACCGTATATTCCTTGCGTTAAGATCTCCCATGATGAGAGTATGGGGGATAGTAGATACGTAGTCAAGAAACTCAGAGGGTACCAGTTCGTCTGGGGGGTTATAAAAACTAAAAATTGTAAGGTTGACATTATTTATGAAAATTTTCGCAGCTACGCATTCTAAACTTTGGAATTGGGGAGGAAGGGGGTGAGACGTGGAGGGCAGATGTTGGTGCACCAGGCGGGCCGTACCGCGGAGGCCACCGAGTGCGCTATTTTGTACCTAGCAGTGGTGAAAGTATGGCGGAGTTTGGATTCCGTTATTGACATAATGGAGATACTATGGGTGGAAAGAAGGGATTTAAGGAGGTGACGCTTGCGGTTCAACCCGCAAGCGTTGACCGTGCCATTCGACAGCTCCATCAATGCAGATTATCGAATGTGGTGGATATTTTATTGCCGTAGTAATTAAATATCGTGGTTCGATATAGAAACTCAGCGGCTGCGAGGGCGATGTATTGGGATATCTCCTCACGTTTATCAGGGAAAATGTTGGATAGGGCTTCGACCATGAACTTGATGAGGGAGTTAGTTCTTAGGAATTCTTTTTGAAATTTATCGTCAGGGTCGATCGAGTTGTTTGATTCGTTCAAAACTTTGATTGGGGCTGCTTGTTTAAGGTCTTCGGGGGGTTCTCGTCTTTTAGGGCATGAGAGGCTCCAAGCAGAGTGACTTCCTTTGCAATTAATGCATATTGGGCTTTCTAATTTAGAACATTGGGTCCCTTTGTGACTTTCGCCACAAGAGGGGCAGATAGGTTGTATTCGTGTCCAATTTGCTGGCACGTAGTACAAAATTTAGGGGTAAGTTCGGGAACTTTGGAAGGTTCAACTGGATGAATTGTTCCGAAAATGGCGACTCCGTTCAGTAGGGTCTAGTGATTGTTTGCAAAATGTGAACATTCTAATGAGAGTGGTGGGACGGTTTGTAGCAAGTGAAATTATTCTGATGGCTTTGTTGAACTTGTAGTTGTTAGCTACAAGTGCTTCATCGATCTCTTCGATTGTATAATCAAGTGGAACCTGCGTTAGTACGCAGGAGTAGGAGGTTTTGTATTGTTGTCTTGGAAGGTACGGAGAAGTATTATTTCTCCTCAATGGTTCGAAGGTGATGGAAGGCGAACCAACCGTATTCTGGAGTTTTTTTAAAAAAGTTTTTTGTTTCGGCAGGAAGAATCCTTTTACGGACGAACCTCGCCTCCTGACGAGGAACAGTGTGAGACTACGAAACTCTCTTTAGGTTATCGACTACTCACTAAACCTAACCTGCCTCTTCTTTTGGTCTTGGGCATTTGCCTATTAACCGTTTAGCTCTTGATTGATTTGTTTCTTCTTGCACTCTATTGTGCTGGTTTAGTAGTTTTTCCTTGTTTGGATGTCTATTGTTGATGTTGTTGTACAAGGTTAATCTTTAAGTTGATCTCTGGGTCTTTTCTTGTATTTTATAGTTCCATCTCTGTCCTCCTCAGGGTCGTAGTCTACTAGTCTCCTGAGTTCTTGGTTTGGGTGCTCTAATGCCTTTTCGAATGTCTTTATGGCTTTCCTCTTTATGAATTCGTCTACAGTTTCCCATTTTAGGTCCTGATATATATCTCTGTTCCTGACGTACCAAGGTGCGTTCAATGCGTTGCGTAGCAGCTTATTTTCAGTTGTCTTAATTTTCTTCATGTGGCTTTTTGCTGCGAATCCCCACGCAGCTGAGCCATATGTTAGTTGGGGCCTAGCGATTGCTTTGATTATTTTTAATTTCACCTCTTTCTGCATGCGACTTTTCCTCCCTATCAGAGGGTACAATCTATTCATTGCTGCCTTGGTTTTGTCAACAGTTTCTTTTATGTGTTTCCTCCAGGTTAGCTTCTTATCCAAAGTGATACCTAGGTATCTCACGTCATCTTTCCACTCAGTTTCTACGCCATCGACACTTAGATTCCTGCTGGTTCGTAATTTCCTCTTTTGGAGTAGTATCGCTTGACTTTTCTGTCCGTTTAGCTTGATTTTCCATTTAATGCACCAGTCGTTTATATTGTTTAGGGATTGTTGTAGTCGCTTTTCTATGATTTTCGGGCTGCGATGTCGAAAGGCAATTCCAGTGTCATCTGCGTAGATACAGAGCATGGTTCTTGGGTCGTTTGGGATATCGTGTGTGTATATGTTGTAAAGAAGTGGTCCTAGTACAGAGCCTTGTGGAACTCCTGCTTCAATATCTCTTGTGGTGGAGAGTTCTTCTCCAACTTTCACATAGAATTTTCTATTTTTGAGGTAATTTCTCGTAAGTAAGCAGAGATAGTCAGAGTAACCAACCCTTCTCATTTTATATATTAGACCTTCGTGCCACACTCTGTCGAAAGCCCTGGCGACGTCCAATAGAACCAGTCCTGTTGCTTGTTTGTTCTGGAAACCTTCTGTGACATATTCTGTGAGTCTAAGAAGCTGTTGCTCTGTCGAATGATTCTGTCTGAACCCGAATTGCGCTGCTGGTAGGAGGTTTAGTTGTTCTGTTTCTTCAGAGAGTCTCTTTGTAATGATTCTCTCCACAATTTTTGACAGTGCCGATAATAAGCTTATCGGCCTGTAGTTTTGGGGAAATTTTTTCTCTTTCATGGGTTTGTTGAACACTATGACTTCAGCTGTCTTCCATTTATCGGGGTATTGTTTTGTCCTCATTATTCCGTTGGTAATGTTTGTCAGAGCAGCTATACCTTTTCTAGGTAGTTTTTTTATCATGATGTTTGTTATTTTATCTCTTCCGGGAGCTTTCCTGTTCTTCAGGTTTCTGATTATTTCTTTAACTTCCGTTGGTGATGTAGGTTTGTCTACTGTGTTGCTGTCTGGCAGAGTGTCCATTTCGTCTTCATTTTCTTCTACTAGTTCTTCTAGATCTTCATTGTCATCGTCTCTCCTATAATTGAGTCTCGACTCCCCCTCTATCGAGTCTGCTAGAGCTTCTGCTTTTTCAAAGTTGGTGTAGGCCATACCCGCTGCTCCATGCAGGGGTGGGATGTGCGTTTTTTCTCTCCTCAGGCATTTCTGCATTTTCCAAGCAGAGTGATCAGTAGTGTTCAACTCCTTAATTTTCTTGTCCCATCTAGCTGTCCTTAATTCGCTCAGGGCATTTTTCAGTCTTTGACTGTGGTTGTTCAGAGTTCTCCTGTTTAATTCTGTTTTGTGAGTTCTGTAAATTCTTCGCAGTCGACGATTTTCTCTTATGAGATCTTTGATTTCACTAGGCGTGTCTCCATTCGGGTGTTTCGATGCTGGTCTCTTTACTATTTTCGTGCTAATTCTGTAGGCGCCTATTATTTTCATTTCAAGATCGTCCACTGCATTTTCCAGATTTTCTAGATTGTTAATATTGGGGATATTTTTTATCTCTGATTGCAAGTGTTCTGTATATTTTTCCCAGTCGGTGTATTCTTTTGTTACCGTGAGTTCCGATCTTGGCCCTTCTCCTATTGTTAATTCAATAGGATTGTGGTCAGATGTTCCGTCTTCAATTGTTTCTATTTGTAATTCTTGTGTTATGTTCTTAATAACTGCAATGTCTATCACATCTGGCAGTCCACCAGTAAATGCGAGATAAGTTGGCTCTTCGGGTCCTATAACAGCGGCTTCTTGGTTTTCGGCATATTCTTTGAGTTTTTTCCCATTTGGGTTTTCTACTCTGCTGTTCCATTCTGGTGACTTGCAGTTCAAGTCTCCTATAACAATTTTGGGACTTGGACCCTGCAGTAAGTTATTTATTTCTTCTTCTTCTATTTTGTTCTTTGGCGGTTTGTAAGCTGATGTTATTTCTATTTTTTGTCGATTTAGTTCAATAACAATCGTTATTGCTTCTATTTGTGTTCCTTCTAATGCTTCTTTGGAGTGATGTTCCAGATCCCTTCTTACAAGTACGGCAACCCCTCCACCAATTCTTCCTATTCTGTCATATCTGTACGTCTCGTAGTTCATAAAAGTCATACGGCTGTTTATATTGAGCCTTGTTTCTTGTAGTGCAATTATGTCAGGAGCTCTATCAGATATAATTTCATCTATTCCGGATTTACGGGCATTTGCTCCATTTATGTTCCAGGAAACTATCTTGATTGACTTTTTCGTTGGTATTATAGTAATCATTAATTGAGTTTTCCAAATATTCCTTGGAGTTTTTTCTCCATTTCTTTTTCAATTTTCAACATTATTCTGTTGAAAATTTTTTCAGTAAGGGAGTCCAAACTGTCTGCAGTTTCTGCTCCTTTCGGTTTCTCTGGTTGTTCTTTGCGTAGTTGTTTTACTTCAACTTTCTCAGTAATTTCATCACTTTTCTTGAGTTGTGGTTGCGTCGTCTTTTTTTCAGTTTGTGAGCTTCGGAGCCGAAACTTTCTTGGGAGCTTTGGTGTGTGTCTGTTTTTGACCTCTTTGTCTCCTCTTAGTTACAAGTTTGAACTCGCAAAGGACGCAGGAGGCATTCCTTTCGTCACCTTCCTTCTCCAGTTTGCAATCTTTGCTACTGTGATTTCCCAGGCATTTCACGCACCTCCATGTGAAGGTGCATTTGCCTTGGAAATGTCCGTATCTCTGGCAACGATGACATTGACCGGGAATGTTTGACTTTCTCTTTGGCTCTACTTCAACGCAAAGACTGTACAGTCTTTTAATGTTGAAGATATCCTTATTTTGCGTTTTCACAAGAAACAGCGGTATTGGTTTCTTTGTTTTATTTGAAGTCATTCTTATGACCTCGGCATCGATTATCCCCTGTTTAGCAAGATCTTCGATCACTAAAGCGATTATTGTATCTAATGGTAGATACCTGATTACTGCATAGATCTTCTTTTCTTCAGCCATCTGATATGTGAAGTATTCTTTTTCTTTACTTCCAAGAAAGCTTGTTAGCTTCCTGTAGCTATCTGCGCTGTCTGCAAAAATTTTGATGCCGTCTTTCACGACGGAGGCTCTTGAAAATGTAATTCCATTTTAGTTTAGATCTTTGGAAATTCTGTTCCAATCACTCGTTCCTTTAACGATAACGGGACGTATCTTTTCTTTTTTGAGGGCTTGAGAGTAGTTTGGCGGCGGGCGTTCTTCTTCCGTAGAAGAACTGCCGCTTCGGAGTCTCTTCACTGGTGGGGCAGGGTTAACTTTTTTGCAATTTTCAGTTGAAGTTGTTGCAGTGGCATTGCTCTCTTCCAACTCCATCACCATCTGAGGGATTGATTGGGGATGATTCTTCTGAGTTCTCGGCTTCATTGCGGTTAACTTTCTAACCTCAAGGATAAGTTCATTAATTGACTCTTGCATATTTGTCAATTGCTTCTTTAGATTCACATTCTCTTCTTTAAGGAATTCTATTACGTCGTCCTTAGAGTATGTGTCTTCGTCGCAATCCTTGACGCTCATATCGTCTCCGCTCAGGGAGTCGCTGTCCGACATCTTGTGCTGTAAGAAGAACCTGGAAGAAAAATTCCACCGAGAATCCGACCGGTGCCTGTACCCACGCCGTTAAGCAATCACTGGGGAGCGCACGATCGAAAGGATCCTCTAGGTGGATCGATCTCTTAACTGAATCCCAATTTTCTAGTTCTCGGTTACCGAATAAAGGGTTTCAGCAAGGTCGATATCGTAATATTAGTTTATTTATTCGTTTGAAAGCGTGCGCTGTTCTAAAAAGAACATTCTCACGCTAATTCGCCTTCTAAATTCCACTTTCGAAAGGGGGCGTGGCTTCTGGAACGAAGCTCGATGAACGATGTTGGCTCCTTCACGATCGAACGCTGAATGATAATCAGTGTAATCAGTGACGAATGCTCTCGTAGTGGTCCTCAAGCTTGGCTGCCTTAAAGTTGGTCTAGTTGGGTCAGCTAGCGGATGGTTCACTCTGGTCGGTCGGAGGAAAGGAGCCTTGAAGAATCTCAATGACTCAGATGTTGTCCTCACGGATGTAGGTCGCGGTAGGCGTGGTCTCCCGTCAGGACTCGCTGCGATTTCTCGCGAATCCCCTATGGAATCGCTGGTAGTCCGGCTCGTTCCTATACTTCGGTGACTTCTCTCCAGTATTATGATGACCGATTATAGTAAAAGATTATCCGATAGCCTCGAATTCAAAAATTCGAAATATGGGCGTGGCCTAAGAATTTTGAATAATTCTAGCTTTTGGAGCGTAGAGATGTCGACGAAAACTGTTGGACTTGAAAAAGTCTTTCAGATATGAAGCAGTATGTAAACAGTGACTGATTCTCAATTCCGTTACAGCTTTCAGGATCTCTTGAAGTAGTTCTCGCTTCGACGTCTCGGTGCAGTGTATCAAATCGTAAAGCAAAGTTACATATTTTTCGTTGTTCAGAGGACCGTGTTTCGCCAACGTGTTGAAATGCATAAAATTGTTTGCCTTAATTTGTGCTTGCCATTTCAGTTTCATTTCAAATGCTGATATGGTTTGAAACATTGTATTTATAAGTTGGTCTTTACCTTGAAGACGCGAATTTAACTCATTTAAATGAGTGGTTAAGTCTACTTAATATGCTAAATCGGTCAGCCAGTGTTCATTGTCAAGTTCGGGCACAAATATCGTTTTTCGATTCCATAAATGACTTGATTTCATTTCCCAAATCATAAAATCTTTTCAACATGTTTCCCCGGCTTAACCATCTAACTTCTGAAAAGTAAATGGTATCTCCATATTTCGCATCCATAATTTTGAGAAATTCCTGGAATTGACGATGATTCAATCCCTTGGCCCTTATAAAATTTACAGTGTCGATGACAATGGGCATCACGTTGTTCATCCTTAAACATTTTGCCCATAAATTTTCCTGATGTACCATGCAGTGATATTTCATAAGACGTAAATTTTGAGCGGCAAATGCATCGTCTTCTACTAATTTTACAAGTCCTTCTCGTTTACTTACCATTGCCGGAGCACCATCAGTTACTCTATTCCAGACATATTCGCAACGGACAAAGAAAATCGTTCTAGTGTAGTTTTAACCGCTTCATACAAATCTCTTGATTTAGTCGTGCCTTTTAATGGCACTAAAGAAGCCATTCCTTCAGTGACGTTATATTCTTCATCAGTACCTCTAATGAAAATTGCCAATTGAGCTGTGTCATTAGCATCAGTACTTTCGTCTATCGCCAAAGCATAAAATTTAAAATTAGCTGCTGTACTCTCCAAACCTGCTTCGACAGATTTTCTGATTTCTTCAATTCGCCTGGCTATTGTCTAGTAAGACAAACTTATTTTAGAAAATTCTTCTTTTCTATCAGGGCAAATTATATCTGCAACGCTTTCATGCATAGCTCAATAAACTCACCATCAGCAAATGGTTTGGAGTTTTGTGC
This sequence comes from Cynegetis impunctata, assembly GCA_030704885.1. Taxonomy (NCBI): domain Eukaryota; kingdom Metazoa; phylum Arthropoda; class Insecta; order Coleoptera; family Coccinellidae; genus Cynegetis; species Cynegetis impunctata. The sequence goes on along the minus strand of JARQZK010003131.1, from coordinate 30,663 downwards.
TATCGAATTTGAAACCACATAACTAGCTTTTACGGTAGAATCCTTTTGAGTTGTAATTTAAAAAAGAAACTTTGTTGAGATGATAGACTTTTCTTCAATTCTGCTATTTTGTCTTTACGACACATTCCTTGATATTAATTGAATTTACTAGCATGTTTTTGCATATAATGCCTCTTCAAATTGTAGTCTTTGAAAACAGGTTACAAATTCCCGACAGATTAAGGACATTGCCTTAGTATTTGCCTCAACAAAAAAGTAGTCATCTGTCCACTTTTCGTTGAACAATCTTCTTTCTTCTATAATTTTTCTCTTTACTTTTCGTTCGGTTTCTTTTTGTGGCGCTATGGAAGCTATACTGAAATTAAAAAGATTGATAAATATTTTAAAAATGCAAATAAATAACTCTCTTGATATTATTTCATATTTGCCGCCTAAATTTGTTGTTTAAGTTGGTAATGCCAATAAACATTAAATTTGAAAGCATTTTGTATGCTGTTTTTCTTTCTAACCTAACCGCATTTTTTTTTACTTTTTATTACGGATAACTGAGTACTAAATTTACATGAAAAACCAATATCGATCATATCTGGATCTAAAATTCAAAATTAATCCATTCCTTGAGTGGTTAAATACTTACTTGTGTTGTAAATAACCTCACTGTGTTTTATTCGCTAAAGCAAAAGTCACGTCAAAATTCACTAAAAAGTCACTCAAAATGTGAACAAACGTCTGCACCTGTACTCCTGCTTCTAACAGTGCTTATTCCCAAAATATATATTCTGTTTTCTAACTGAAAATTCACAAACGTCAGATGTACATATACAGCAAGGATTACCCGCTGTACGCACTGGAGATGTTTACTAATCATGGACGTGAACTTTAAAATTCCGAATTTGTCTAAATTAATAAAAATGATTTTGTTGTATCAAATTCAATAATTTATTAACAGGTTTTAAGATTACTGAACGAAAATTTCAAATTTTATTTATAAAAATTTCAGAGGCACAAAAATGTATTGAATAATGCACATATTTCAAAATGTTGTGCTCACGTACTGAATCTCATAAAAATGTACTGGATTCAGTACAATTGTACTGAAACGGTAGCACTGCCTGTTTGCCAGATATCAGAAAAGCGAGTTACCGCGTGCTTTAGACTTAAAAATCCCGTGGTACAAGTGCACATTGAAGATTAAACGCAACAGCACTAACAGAATGATAAGAGATTGTTTGGGAATAATTTTATCAATTATTATAAATTAATAGCTTCATTAAGTTTTATTTTTAGTGTTATTCATGGTATTTGCAGCCAAAATCACTCATAATTTGTGAAAGTTTACGATTTGTCGTTGGGCCGCATTCATAGCAGTCTTGGGCTGCATGCGGCCCGTGGGCCGCGGGTTTGACAAGCCTGATTTATAGCTATGTTATGTACTACAGCTGTGGCTACAATGATCGTTTGGGATTTCTCTTGAGAAACACACATACCTAAAGATAAAATGGGAAATCTTCTTTTCATTACACCATAACTGCGCTCAACGGTATTTCTTGTGCGTATGTGAGTTTCATTGTACAGATTTTCAGCTGGACTATTAGGTTCCGGAAGTGGGGTCAACAAATATTTTGAATTTGCATATCCACTGTCTCCTAATAAAACAGAATTTTCCATTTCACCCATATCGAATCTTGCCTTGATTGCGCTACTGTTAAGTATATGGGAATCATCTGCGGATCCGGGCCATCTGACATCAATATCTTGAATTCTCAAGTTAGCATCACATATAGTTTGGACATTCCAAGAAGAATAACCCTTTCTATTTCGAAAATTTTCGGCGTTTTATCCTCCAGGAGACTGCTGCCTAATATGTGTGCAACCAATTGCTCCTACTACATAGGGGAAACGGGCTATTCGGTAAAATTTTTCCATTACTTGCTGCTTTTCCTCCTGGGTTATGGGCTTCTTTATGTAACGAGGTCTGAGTCTAGCAATCGCTTCACTTACTTGTCCCACAATAATGCAAGCAGCAAGCCTTACTCACACCAGCAAAGTCTGCTACGACGATGAGCATTGAACCAGTGGCAAAAAATCTCAATGTTAGAAGCAATTTGGTTGCTGGAGAAATGGGATGATTCCTATTCGTTCCAGAAACAATACTATTCCCTATTATTTTGAAAAGCCTCCGACATGTGGGTTTTCGCAATCGAAATCTTTGAAAAAACTCGACATCATCAAACTCTTCAAAGTACTTTGTACTGAAACAGTAATAAACATTACTGCAACATTTCACCAGATTCTATTGTTTTTTAATTGCACAAATTACCAAATTATATTCTTCATAAATGGACAGAACTTACCGTACTCGAAATTTTCTAGGACTTCTGAACCTTGGCTAGTAAAAAATTTCTTCATTAGAAGACCATTCAAAAATGTCCAAATCAATATTTTCGTTCATTATGGATGACATAACGGGTTGATAAATTATTTAAATTATTCTTACCTCAAAAAGGGAAACAAATAGCAACGATAACAGTGGTATAACAAATTATTCTCTGCTCCAACGCCCAGATAAGTTTATTCCAATGCTTATACCAAGATTATCCTATCTGGCAGTTATAAAACAGATTTTATGTTTATACTGTGACTTATACCTGGTATATCCTTATTCCATATTTATAACGTGTTTATAAAACTGACCCTGACGCGCCAGCATCGTCTACTAATAACCGAGACAGGAAATTCGTTGCTATGACCATCTCTACCCTATGGCCAACTACCCCGGATTTACCCTATATGAAATTTGTAATCACATTTTAATTTGATAGCTTAGAATTTAGGACTAAAAAACTGTGTTATTGATAATTGAGAATGATCAAATTTTTTTTTCTAGAATAATCATAAAAATATACCAAGTAATTGTCGAATAAAGATGAATGTGATCTTTTGGTTCTGGTTTCTCTCATATCATGTGATGATCTCAGAGATGGTACATTAGATGACAAGTTTTCATTAAATGGCGGTTCACAATCTAAAATCTCATTCAATTCAGATATCAAGAGTTTTGAATCATTGGATCGCTTTGTATATGGAAAGTACCTAAGTCAGACACTGTGAGAGTGCTGTGGGTAGTTGATCCTGTTTCTGACTGAAGAAATATCAATAATGCTAAAAATCATTACTTGCATCAACTAGAACTGCAGATCTTAAAGCATCCACAATCATTTTTTTGTTGTTGTAATCTATGTATTTAGGTCGAAAAATGAGGAAAGTTCCTTTTTCGGAATCAATTCCTTAATAGTCTGTTCATCAAGTAAATCGAAGGCAGTATCGCCAATACCTTCATTTGTGAAAAATTAATATTTTTGTAAAACTCTCATTTTCAAAATTTTTGCCCAAGAACCGCCAAATACCGAACTGTATAAGGTGCCCCCCAAGAAATTAATATATTCAATTTTTCACCTATTAATATTGCACTATCACAGTAAAAGTGACCTAGCACTATAAACTATAATCGCAAAATGGTTCTAGTGAACATACAACACTGATTTTTAGTTCGGATCTTTGGCGGCCAGTCGATCATTAGTTTCGTTACTTGTCTGTAGTGTAGAGGAATTATGTCACTAAACCGATTATTGGACGAATGTTTTCATTTTATTACAGTAATCCTTCGTTTCCTAACTACCAACATAAGGCTTGTTGGATGCATGAACTGATGTGTTCCACGCAAATATCCATTCATTTTCTCAAAACCTAATTGTCAGAATGAAAATGATTATTAGGCTCTATTACAAATACTCTATTACAAAATTTGTGCGAAATAACTGTTCAAAAAAGAACAGATAGCTTGTATGAATTATTCGAGATAAAGGGTCTGATGAAACGTTTAATCCAACAGAAAAATAATTGAAATTGTCACAATGCGGAGCTACTCAATAACAAAGATTAATTGAAATTTTTTTTCTGAGTGTATCTTTCATCTCTGAATATAGTCATATAATGTATGAGAGGTAGTTGAAAGATAATCTTTCAAGCAGGGTTACCGTTTTCGAATGACTGTATTCTACCAACATTCGGAGCAAAAACTACCAAAATCTACTAAATACCACAAATAATTCTACTAAAAATCTACCGCTACTTCCACCTAATGGAATATGTACGAAACTCAATTTCAATATCTGTCTATGATTCTTTGCTGCAAGTTGTCACCGCTAGATGGATAACCAAATTTGAGAAATCTATTTAAACGATATTTATAATTGACAATAACTAAATACGTACTGTAAAGAGAATAAAATGCTTGGTTAAAGGTGATAAGACGTATTCTACCGAACCAGCCTTAATAATTTATTGTACATATTTCAACGGTTACAAATCAAACAGTTTTGAGATCTGCAAAAAATAAATACTAGTTTAAAGCAATGTAAAAAACAACTCTTTCAATAAAAACAATTTTAATCTACAGTAAAAAACAACTCTTACAATAAAAACAAGTTTAATCTTCTCACAAAAAACAAAAAGAATAATTAAAATTGATTATCTATACACGTACAGGTAACTTTGATTACAAAATTTAAGCCTTGCGTAACATATCAGAAGAGGGTTTAAAATTTGTACAATTTCCTAATTCTGATATGCCTTGCTTAACATGCAGTAGTGAAGATACATTCTCAGTTTTTAATTTATTTCTCAAGTCCGTTTTTACCAAATTGACCTGAGAAAAGACTCGTTCACAAGAAGCATTTGACACTGGCAAACTCATCATCATTTTTGCAAACTTAGCAAGGAAATCGTAGCTTCAACTGATTGTCGATATTACGTAATCTTTATGTACTGTCTCCACCAAAACTTTTCTACATTGATTGTGCCACCCACTTGTGCTTGGGGACAAGATCTTAAATTTTGGACATCGTTATCAAATTTTAGATTGGCGATATTCCTCGTCAAAATCTGAAAAGGATTCTGCATTACATATATTGGCGAAACGTTCCATGAGAGGTAGTATAAAGTGCAGAATTCACTATTTTAAACCGCAATTTGAGGGTCCAAGAATTTTTAATTCTGAAAAAAAGATTTGTTCAACTGGCAACCTGTCCTTCAACTGAAACACATAATTCAATGGAGGAAACACTGACATCTTCCTTTAAAAAATCAGTTATTATTTACATTTGTCTTTAATTTTGCAATTTCAGTAGAAATTGCGACAACCTAGATAAATAAATATCATTTATATCTAAGAAAATTCACAGAACTCTTAGGATCTATTTCTGCGATACTAGATGATCTAATATAAAAATTTTTTCATGTAGCAACTCAATACAGCTTTATACATGTCACTCAGATCCCGATATCAAGTTGGAACGACACATGAATTTGCCTGAAAACTACATTGAACTTAGATATCCATACTGGCAGTATATAATCCAAACACTAAATATAACTTAAGTAGTTTCATCATCGAATTTTTTACATAGCAAATTCCGAAGCGGTAAATAGTTTCTGTCCAAGGATAATACTAGTTTCTCCTCGAAATATTAATGTTCAATGCGCCCCATTGTTCGAGAATTCGTTTAACACAATGATGCAGAGATACTACCACTGAAGTTCATAATGTCGCAAGAATTGATGTGTTTTTCAGACAATTGACCAATTCACTGAAGATTCAGCAAATTCGCCGTGTGGAGTCTTACTGGACCTATGGCTTGAAGTAGCATAAAAGCAATCTTTCACGAGCTTGCTCTATGATATGTTAGTAGGGTAATTATGTCCCCTACAAGCATAGCTAGACGAGCTAGAGGCAACTGAGTGGGCAAACGCATTTCACAAAAACACATTAGCGATTTGGCAGGCCTTAATCCGTGCAACATTACTTATTGGTTCTTTTTACCAAAAATAACATTGGTGGTATCCGCAGCAAATCTAGAATTGTTTTCTATTTATTAAGTCGATTTTATTCAGTTCTACCGGCTCTAATGTAATTGAAAATAAATTTTCAAGCAGTTTCACTACTCAAGTTGTATAGTTAACAAAATCTTAAGTTTTTAACCATAGAATTTTTTCGTTTGAGTAACAACATTGTGCTGTTCAGGCATAGTATTTTAGAAGTTTAGTGATATCTGTACTTTCATCTATTCTTATACAGAAATTCTGGGTAGCATCTGCATACTATGAGCGTAAAGTCAGTCAGTATGAGTCTCTATTATAAGACCGGGCCCATGAGACTACATAGATCAGATGTGCAAGCTTTGTTCTCTTACAAAGCAAAGCTTCTAAGCTATCTCAGAGTTTCATGGAAAGCTTCAGACAAAACCTCACTCAAGGTGATCCATACGAGAAATGGAATATTGTGTTCAGCCAAACACTCCCACAAAATCCTTGATCTGCCCTCTTTTGTTTCAGTCTTTCACCGATGTGTTTCTTAAATATTGATCAATCTGAAAAGTTCAACAACTGTAATATATTAACGTACTGATAATAAAAATGGTTTTTACCTAGATGACCGCTAAAATGCTTCATATTATTCTGATGTTTGATGCTTGTTGCATGTTCTTTTATTGACGCAAGCCTACTTAAAATCTTTAGATTGCATGCTTTACAATAAGCATGTTTATCATCACCTGATGATTTATCTTTCGTTAACCATAGGGAAAACTGTGGATTTTGCTCCCACTCAGCACGATAACATTGTTCATACTTTCTCTTCATTTTTCCAGAATTCGACGATATCACTAACAAAACTTTATCACTCCACTCACTATCAAACTTTATATAAAAATGGCGCTCTATTAAAGTGAAGCGGAAGGGTAAACCATAACCATAGATATATATATATATAATTATTAAGATTTCTATGACCAAAGCACGGAGAAACAGTGAACTAATGAACTAATTCAACTTATTTTCAGTCATTCAGTTCAACAAATATCTGCCATTTGTCATACGTTTCAAGTGAGCTCAAGTTTTTCCCTTCACCGCTAGATGTCACTTACCAATTGGCATAAAGTATATTTACAAGACTGAGATGTTGAAAATCTACTGAAATCTACCAAAGTTACTGAATCTACTAAAATTCTACTGCACACCCCGATTTATCTTGAAAATCTACCAATTTAGTAGGCAATCTACCAAAAACGGTAACCCTGCTTTCAAGGCTGGCGGAATGTTTGGGTTTTTACGGTATGTAAATAGATATAAGTAGGGCCTCGTTAATCCGGAGAGGCAAAAACAAGACCCTTTCCGGATTATCGAGGCGTCCGGATTATAGTATGCCATATTAAATGTTAATAAAACACATGTTTAACCTTAGTTTCTTTAATCAATTTTTAAATTATATCATATAGACAAGATGTACATGTTCAAAATTACAACTATGTAAGAAAATCAGTAAGTTAAAATAAAACATTAGTTAATTCTTCTTGAAAAAGTCTGTAATACTCTTCTGTTTATAATTTTCGCACTTCATTTCGAAAGCCCGGTCTCTACTAAGTCGACGGAGAAACATAACGTCGTGGCTATCAAATTCGTTATCTTCAGCCCATTTTAAAGCAGTGTTTAAAGCTTAACTTTTGTGATTTTTAGAATTTGAACGCTATTGTCCTCATCTTCCTCATCGTCCTCACACATAGCCGCTCGCACAATCTCCTCATCAGTTAACACTTCATATCTTTGTAACTCGCTTTCGGCACCACCAGCAGCCCATTCTTGAGCTTCTGCCTCACTTATTTGAGGATCATTGGGTCCCCTCAACCTGTTAAAAAGCTGGGCTAAAGGAACATCATCTTCTGGTTCGTCATTATCAGTGAGAAATTCAGGGTGCAAATTCTTCCATGATTTGTTAATTAGCGATGTCTTAACATTGGCCCAGCAATTAGCCAAAAGAAAAACTGTGTCCTTTAAAGTTATCGATTTTAATGAGTCCATGAGGTTTTCAGAACATAATGCAAGACAGTTAACCAAAAGTGATTTGCGGTAATTTAACTTCACATTTTGTATAACGTTCTGATCCATTGGTTGTATACACGCCGTGGTGTTAGGTGGCAGGAACATGTTGCAAAATGTGGCCGTCTTCAGAGGCAAGTTCATCTGCTGATGGATGCCCAGGACAACGGTATCCAACAATAACAATGCCTGAGGAGGCAAATTTAACAGACAAAAGATGGCGGCGGACCGCGCGGAACGAATTCCGTTTTAAACCACTCAAGAAACAAGTCTTTCGTAACCCAAGCATTTTTTTGTGCACGATAACAAACAGGAAGACGTGTTGGATTTAAATGCCCGTGGGTTTTTTGATTTTCCGACAACAAGCAATTGAAGTTTATGAGTTCCAGCCGCATTTGCACAAGCATGAATGTCACTCTCATCTTCCTCATTTCTTCCTTCCGGAAGCCGACTGCTCATTGCCAGAGGCTAATGTATGATCTGGCAATAATCGCCAGTACAAACCAGATTCGTCAGCATTGTAAACCTGTTCCGCTGTTAATTTTTTTTCTCTAATAACTTTCTGTAACTCTAGTTGGAATGGTCCGATAGCGGCTTCATCATTTGACAGTTTTTCACCGGCCATTTTTTTAAACGTCGTATTCCGTGGCGTTTTTTAAATTTGTCTAACCATCCCCGGCTTGCATTAAATCCGATATTGGAGTTTGTAATCTGGCGATGAAAAAATTCGAGCTTTCTCACAAATCATATCACCACTTTACAGGAACATGCAATCGCCTTTGTTGCAAAAACCATGTAAACAAAGCATCTTCTGAAACAGGATTTTCCGATTTCTTCAGTGTTTTTCGTACACCGGGACCACGTTCTGTTAGGCTAACAAACTTCAAGAGTTTGTCTTTGTTTTTCTTTATGTCGCCTACAGTTGACCTGCCTATACCAAACTTCCGAGCAATGACAGGGTAGCTGTCACCCTTATCTAACATTTCTATAATCCGTAATTTGTCTTTTATTGTTAATGTCGAATTTTTACGTGGCGGCGCCATGATGTTAGCGAGCGCACTTAATTGACACTACGTATTACACGAAAGGCGATAAACAAAAGACTGACGGCGCATTGGCTCATGACAGCCCCCGCACCTACACGCCGCCGGGCCTTCCCCGCGAATCCCATTGCCCGGCCGGATTACAGCGATCACCGAACAAGCGAGAGTCCGGATTACCGAGGCCCTACTGTATACCATATTTAACATATGTCTACGTTTAGACCACTAGAGACTAGACGCGTAATAATTGGTTCCTTAAGGATTATTTGCAATTTTAACAATGTTCAGATTCTTAACCTTCAATGTTTTACCTTTTTTTATTGAACATCTCAAATATTTCCAGGAATAAACGCAGAAAGTACTGGCTTCGAGGATATTTATCTCATTGGTTACTTTAAGATATTCCAAGTCAAGTAGGGGAAATTGTTTCAATTTTCCTCTATTTTGTAAAACGAGAAAGGATAGAATACTTCCGACCATCATACCATGTAGCTGGTAGAGGGTATCTATTTGAGAGGATAGTTTTTTCTGGAACTGCATTTTCATAGGCTTCGCTGATTGATTGAGTGAATCGCCGAATAGCTAGGTCAAGTTGGGCACTAGTTAGAGTAGGAGGTTGTACTTGAGTAGCTAGGATAAGAGAATTTTGAAATTGTTCCCAGTTTGTGTTTTGTGATCTTTGATAATTATTCTTTCGGGATTAAGATTAGGGGCATTTACTAAAGATGATTTGACTAGGAGGGGCAAATGATCGGAAGTGATCGTTTGTCCAATAGAGCAGGGTTCAGTAAAGAATACGATGAAGTCTTGTGAAACAATTATATGGTCAGTGATTGACATCCTGTTATGACTAAAATATGTTGGGTTTGTATTGAGGCATCTCCAGAGTTGATGTTCAATGATTTTGGCAGAGAGGATTCTACCGTTTCTATTCGTCAAGTAGTCTCCGAATTGGATATTCCTTGCGTTAAAGATCTCCCATGATGATAGTATGAGGGATAGTAGATACGTAGTCAAGAAACTCAGAGGGTAGCAGTTCGTTTGGGGGGTTATAAAAGCTGAAAATTGTAAGATTGACATTATTTATGAAAATTTTCTCAGCTACGCATTCTAAACTTTGGAATTGGGGAGGAAGGAGATGAGACGTGGAGGGCAGATGTTGGTGCACCAGGAGGGCCGTACCGCGGAGGGCACCGAGTGCGCTATTTTGTTGAAAAAATTTGTACCTAGCAGCGGTGAAAGTATGGCGGAGTTTGGTTTCCGTTATTGACATAATGGAGATATGGGTGGAAAGATCGGATTTAAGGAGGTGACGCTTGCGGTTCAAGCGTTGACCGTGCCAATCGACAGCTCCATCAATGCAGATTATCGAATGTGGTCGATATTTTATTGCCGCATTAATTGAATATCGTGGTTCGATATAGGAATTCAGCGGCTGCGAGGGCGATGTCAATTGGGATATTTCCTCGCGTTTATCAGGGAAAATGTTGGATAGGGCTTCGACCATGAACTTGATGAGGGCGTTTATCGTCAGGGTCGATCGAGTTGTTTGATTCGTTCAAAACTCTGACTGGGGCTGCTTGTTTAAGGTCTTCGGGGGGATCTCGTCTTTTAGGGCATGAGAGGCTCCAAGCAGGGTGCCTTCCTTTGCAATATTCTAATTTAGGACATTGGGTCCCTTTGTGACTTTCGCCACAAGAGGGCCAGATAGGTTTGCTGGTACATTCTTTGTATTCGTGTCCATTTTGCTGGCACGTAGTACAAGATTTAGGGGTAAGTTCGGGAACTTTGGAAGGTTCAACTGGATGAATTCTTCCGAAAATGGCGACTCCTTTCAGTAGGACTCTGCCTAAATTTAATCAAAAAATATTTTAAAACTATTTACAGCATATGTTCGAATTGAGCACCATTTAAATCAAAACATAATTGACTTCGCTTCCTAACATTATTGACAGCATTGATCAATTCTATCGCAGGTATTGAATGAAAGGCACTGCTGCTTCCAACGCTTCTCGGGAATCAGGATGGCGTTTATATGTGAGGTTCTTTATTCTTCCCCAGAGGTAAAAATCTGGAGGCGTAAGATAGGGGGATCTTGCCGCCCAATGAACAGGACCCCGGTTGCAAAGCCAATTATTATCCGTAAATATTTCATTTAAAAACGCCGTTATGATGTATGCGTTATGACACGGTACCTCGTCTTGTTGGAAGTATACGTCTCCAATTTGTTGTAATGGCAAATCATCCATTATTGGTTCAAAAATTTCCCGCAATATTTCCAAATATCGCGCTGCCTTAAGGTTAGCCTCATAGATATAGGGACCGATGAACCTTCCTCTAAAAAAACCGACCCAAACATTGAAACTGTATCGGCCTTCATTTTGTGTCTCCACTATAATATGTGGATTTTCCAAAGTCCAATTGTAGGAATTGTACCTATTAAAAATATCAGAGCTGCTAATAGGCTGGTAAATCTAGGCAGGTTCATACAGGTGAGGTAGAAAAAATTAGTAACAAAGTGATCTATGCGGTAATGAGTCGTCAATGGGGTTCTTATTAATCCCTCAAAAATCGCACTTTGTCGCATTGGTGGAGCTTGGAAAATATGGCCGCCATCTTGAATTTTTTCAATTTTTTTCGTATATCTCGTGAAGTATATGCATTTTATCACAAAAATTAAAGAAATCATTTTTATGGAGAATCAACAACCTTTTTTTTTGCACATAATGAAAAACTACATTACAAGAAAGAAAAATGTAGTGAGATAAATTTTTTTAGAATTCATTAAATATTTCTTAAAGTATTCATTATATCAAAAAAACTCAAGACACTTTTTTTATGGAGAATCAGGAGTCACCTATAATGAAACATGAAATTTCAAGTCTAATGATCAAAGAACAAAAAAGTTATTGACATTTATATGATTTAGAAATATTTGTCAAAAGTACGTAGGCATAAATCCCACGCAGCTCTTTAATAGAATTATTTGTTCGAGTAAAACACCGGAACAAATTAAACTGTTTTAACTTAAACGAACATTCACCATATCCATTGGCATTTTTTAAAGAGGGCAACCTAAGAAAGGGAGTAAAATCTCAACTCTAAAAAGAAATTGACAGCTTTCACAATCCTTCAGATCATTTCATAATTAACGAGACATTTTATGTCATAGATGGCGGATTTCTTCTGCATAAGGTGAAATGGCAAAGACCATGAAATATTCTTGCAGTATGTGAATTATATTGTCCATACTTATAAAAAAACTCAGCAGTAGTTTTTGATGGTTATAATCTAGAAAATATATCAACAAAGGATAACTTACAGAAGTTCAGATCTAAACAGAAAGTAGAAGTCCCGATTCAATTGCACGCTACAGTTGTCACACCACAAGATCTCTTTTTAAGAAATAGTCAAAATATCAGTTGTCCAGCGTTAAAACAGATGTAACCGTGGTTTCTGAGAATACAGATATATTATGGTTTTACTTATATCTCACATAAAAGGAAAAAATGTATGTTTGCTTCGACCAGGAAAAGGAGCAAAGGGCGACCCGATTTCTAAAATTAATGAGATACTTATTTCAGTCGCAATATCAGGCTGCGACACAATATCTTTTTTGTGTGCAAGAAAGTGCTTCCTAAAATTGCTACAAGAAAACAAAGATCTATGTCGAGAACTAGATGTATTTCAAGAACTTAATGCGGACATAGCAGTTTTGATTAAATCAGGACTTCAAATTCTTTTAAATCTTTACCGGTGTACAAAGAAGATTCATGACATTAACCAGTTACGTCACATACTATATATGCGAATGACTTCAAGGCAAAACTTAAATTCAGAATTATGTTCGACCTCGCTGCCACCAACTGAAGAATCTGCCAAACAGCATATTCTTGGGACATATTTTCAGAAAAAAAATTAAGTTTATTTTAATTACTTAGTATCCTGGGTCCTTTCCAAATGTTGTTCTTATTATATTTGTTTTTCTATCCCTACAACAAATATTTATATTTATCTTACTACATTTTTCTTTCGTGTAATGTAGTTTTTTATTCTGTGCAAAAAAGGTTGTTGAGCTTTTTTCATAAAATGCATACTAGTCCAGATATTAACCAAATTTTAAGAAGTCCCATATTGCCAAGTCATATGAATTTCAATAACTTTTTTGTTTTTTTGCCTATAGTCTTGAAAATATCGCCAGTTTAGGTAGTTTTTGATTCTAAATAAAAATGATTTCTTCAATTTTTGTGATAAAATGCATACTTCACGAGATATACAAAAAAAAACGAAAAAATTCAAGATGGCGGCCATTTTTTCCAAGTTCCACCAACGCGACAAAGGGCGACTTTTGAGGGGTTAATAAGGACCCTATTGAGTACTCATTTCCGCAGAGTATTTCAATGAATGAATGAATGAAGGAAAATACGTTTATTCAAGATTTCTGGGGGGATGAGGTACATTTTGTTATCTAGCTAAATATTTATTGTGAGAAGTTATAAGGTTTTGCAACCTTCTTCAACCCTGGCTTTACTCAATTAACTCTCTAAAATTTACAATATTAATAAAAAAAATCCAATTTTCCTATCTTTGGGGGGAATGCGGCTGCGGCCGACTTTTTTGCTAATTACGTGCCATTCGGTCCAATGTCAGTATATTTCAACTGACATTAGATGGTAAGGGAAACCACAGAAAACCTTTACCCACGCAATTTACTGATATTCTTAACTTTATTATATATAAATTTATAAAAATGGTTTGTCAATAGATACATTTGCTGATTTCGCGCACTACCGAACCGCACTCGGTTTTTCGGAGACGGATTGATTTTTCGCGCACTGTCGACACTACTCGCACTTTCGGCACTACTCGCACTATCGACGTTTCACGCACTTTCGGCACTACGCGCACTTTATCGGGTCAGCGGATTAGGAGTGGTATGTCCTCTAGGTGGTCGAGGACTTCATCAGGAGGGTCCTGAAGCACTTGGAGGATTCTGGAAGGAGGGAAAGGAACCCTTTTCTTCGGCCTTCTGCAGAGAACTCTTCGTCGACGGTGCCACGGCGTCATGAGCGTCGATCGGGCTTCGATGTTGGGACCGTGCAATGTACGTTGGGCGTATCGAGCTTGGAGATTTTTGAGGTGTTCGAAAATGGGGGGAATTTTTACGTGTTCGTGTACTAAGTGTGACGGATAACGTCTGTCTAAACGGAGAATACTACGGCAGATTGCTCTTTCGCAGCTCTTCAACTGTCGGACGAATCTGCGAGGTAAAGTCGAATAGAGTAACGATCTATATGCTACTACTGGTCTTATGAACGTTTTATACGTGTTTAACAGAGTTTGAGGATTACATCCTCGAATTCTGCCTCTTAGAGCATATAGAATGTTAGATCTGTTTCGGACTTTTTTGAGTGTGTTTTGAAGATCGGATTTCCAATTGTTGTGTTGATTGAATGTGACTCCCAAGTAAATAATGTCCTCCTGCAGTTCGAGATTTTCACCCCATAACCTTAGTCGGACGTTGTTTTTGTTGAATTTACGTGTTTGAGTGTAATTAGGGTGATGGAAAAGTATTGTTTGTGTTTTACTTGGGTTAGGTGTTATTCTCCATTTGCTCGCCCACGTACTGATCCGGTCTAGGTGGCCCTGTGCTATGCGGTTGCATAGTGTCGACGTCCTCGCCGTGGTCCATATCGCTGTGTCATCTGCAAAAGGCGAAATCTGAGTATCCATATTTAAAGGATGGGGGATATCGTATGTGAAAATGAGGTAAAGGAGGGGAGCGAGAATCGATCCTTGCGGAATTCCCGCTCGTGGAATAAAAGGTTCGGAAAAGGATTTTTGTACTTTTATTCTGATGCTGCGGCCGGAAAGATAAGAAACTAGAAGTTCAATCAGATGGAGGGGGAGATGGATATCCTGAAGCTTCCGAATCAGTCCGGCATGCCAGACCTGATCGAACGCTCTCTTGATATCGAGAAAAGTAGCGAGAACGCAGTCACCAGTATTCAAAGCTTTAGTTACATCGGTATGTAATTTCAAAAGGGGATTGGAAGTGCTACGGAAGGACATGAAACCATGTTGAGTGTTTGGGATGATATTACGTGCATCGACAAAACTTCTGAGTCGCTGACAGATAATTCTTTCGAACACCTTACCAACGACATTCAGAAGAGATATCGGCCTGTAATTGTCTGGGGATGTGAGATCTTTGAAAGGTTTTGGAATAAGAACTGTCGTGGCCTCTTTCCACGCATGCGGGAAATAACACAGTTCGAGGCATCGGTTGAAGATTTTGGACATATATTCCATCGCCTCGGGAGGGAGTTGTCGGAGAACGGCACGTGATATGCCGTCGCCTCCTGGAGCCGTGTTCATGCCCGAATGAATGGCTTCCGCCACGATATCAGGATCTATTGGGGAAATGAGTGGATCACCTCCGTTCAATTGGATTTCGAAATTAATGTTTCTGATATTTTCTAAGTTATGTTCTAAATTTGAAAAAGGTTGATTATCGAAAAGTGGATTCTGAGGAATTTGGAAAATATTTTCGAGATGTTGTTTGAACAAATTTTCTTTTTCTAAAGGATCTATTATAAATTGATTATCTGGAGTTTTTAAAGCAAGTATTTGAGTTTTTCTGGATCCTGAAAGAATTTTGAATTTACTCCAGAATTCTTTGCCGTTTCTGAAGTCAAGTTTCGACGTAGCGTCGGACCACTCTTCTTCTTTGAAACGGTTAGTTTCCCGGCGTATTGTTGCCGAAAGTCGATTATATTCAGTTTTAATAGCGGCGTCTCTTGATCTAAGAAATAAACGGTAGAGACGTCGTTTTTGTTTAATAACTTCCACTATGAACGGAGGCAGGGGAGGGCGGTGAATGTTAATTGTTTTCTCTGGAGCAGAGGTGTTAAATGATTGTGTAATTAATTGAGTGAAATTAACAATAGTATTATTTAATTCATGAGTATTCAGAATTTCTGGCTGTACGGGAAGATTTTCTGTTATAAGATTGGAAGCTGTTCTTGACTGCTACTGGGGTTAGTTGAGCGGAATTCGAATTTTTCCTCTTCCGATGTAATTCAGGAGACTTCGCATTTTCAGATGTCCTCTTCATTGGTCTGGGCACGGCAGATGTAGATGGAGTATCTGCTGGGGGTATACTTTTGCACTCCTGTGCATCTTCGCTGGGCCGCGTAGAACGAAGGCTATGTAAAAGATTACCTTGAGTGGTTTTACTCAATGAGTTAAACCACTCGAAGTCATTAGTCGGCATGACTGCACTCTGATAAGAGCACAGTCACATTGATTCTAATAAGAATCGATTTGTTTGTGAGCGTGGCTTCAACTCGAACTCTCGAAAAGTTTAGTGCACCAAGAACTAAGACTGCAAAACACAAGTCTCGCGCACACAGAAACTAAAAGTTCCGTATGCCGTAAACTTGTACCTACAATTTCAAAGTTCAAAATGCCTCAAACTTGACTCAGCTCCCAGTGGGCGTGGCTTCTGCTCGAACTTGCGTGGCTTCGGCTTGAACTTGTAAAAATTTCTATTCAGCTGTGCTCTAAAAAGAACACATTCTTGAAAAAGAATCGAATAGAAATTTATTCCAAGAAGGTGTGGCTTCTGCTCGTACTTGAAAATTGGAAATAATATTTCCAAAGAACTCTGCTTCGGCGTGAACTTGAAGAATTGTCGCTTGTAGTTCTCAACTCGATCTCTCTGCTGGTACGTCTGACTCGCTCGGAGGTCTGGCTGGGAATGCCGTATTTCAATCAATCAATCAATCAAAATACGTTTATTCAAGATTCTGGGGGGATGGGGTACATTTTTGTTATCTAGCTAAATATTTTATTGTGGGAAGTTATAAGGTTTTGCAACCTTCTTCAACCCTGGCTTTACTTAATTAATTCTCTGACATTTACAATATTAATAAAAAACCTAATTTTCCTATCTTTGGGGGGAATGCGGCTGCGGCCGACTTTTTTTGCTAATTACGTGCCATTCGGTCCAAGGTCAATATATTTCAACTGACATTAGATGGTAAGGGAAACCACAGAAAACCTTTACCCACGTAATGTACTGATATTCTTAACTTTATTATATATAAATTTATAAAAAATGGTTGACAATATAAATAATTAATTATTTTGATCTTTTCGAGATTTAGAATTGATGGAAATTGATTACTATATTATCTATAGTTACATGATCAATTATGAATAATTGAATTAAAAACAGAGAAAATTTGAAATTTAGTATTAACCTAAGCTATCTAGATAGTAAAATTTTTTTTCAATTGGCGAAAAAAAAGATTTAAGGAAACAAAGTCAAACACGTAGGCAGACGCAATAATAAAATATTTATTCAAACTCAACTAAAAGACCAACGCAAAACAGATAAACAAAAAAATATAAACACAAACTAAAAATTAAAATATCTGGGCTCTCTCAGCTATAGGTACCTACTCACTAATACTTATTTTAGTTTATAAGATTATTACATATTATGAACTCTAATATTTATTATTGTTAGGAATCAAATTGCAATTAACAGTTGATTTGCTATTCAAATTGACTCTTCTGGCTTAGGTTTTGTTAGCAATTTTTTTTTCGCATTTATGGACTGATTTTTGGTGGAGAATCTTTGAGGAAGTGAATTTTTATTATGAGGAATATTTTTCTCATTTATGAGTCCGGATAGACCCATAACATGTTTTTCTGTATCGCCACTGTGTACCGCCATTGCCCTTAATGTTAGATAAGTAGGCGCAGTAATTTTCTCAACAGCTTCAAGTTGATCAAAGGATGATATATTTTTTATTTCTTGAGTTATTGATGCTATCAATTTTTGCTTCCTAATTTCCAAGTCTTGGGTAGATTTGTTTGGATTAGGGTTAGATTCATTTATGACATTTACTAATTTGTCTTTTTCTATAGCTCAATAACTACTAGTCTCGTCTATAATTAATGCATATTCTTCATCTGGAAAAATAGCTATATATGTATGTATAGGTACAAGATACAATATATTTAAAATATCTTGCAAATTCAAAATGCTGTTATTCTTGACACACCTTGGTAATATAGGCTAAGACAAATGTGGCTACAGTAATGTTCTTGTATTGGGATTACTTTATTTCAATAAAGATTATTATTATAGTATTATTACAAACTACACCTTTTAAAAATTAATGGTCAAAATAAAATCAATCTCAACTCACTAAGTATAATTAACCAATTAACCCCCCAAGAGGCAAGAGGGTTTGCATATATATTTGTGACACAACCGACTATACGACTACGACATTTACAACTGATTTTCATAAACAAACAAATGTCAATCGTTAAAACATAACCTAGAAATCAAAGGAGCAGCCAGAGTGCATTTTTGTCTCAGCCGCGAGTTTTTAGTCTTGGTGTTTTTGCTCTCACGAAGTTGATGCTCTTCTGTTTGAGCATTCTATTCAAAAGCATCCAGTCATCGTTTCCTCCTATTTCGACAGGAGGTACTTTGTGCTCTAGCACTTCAGTCGTCACTTCTTTTGCCAGTGGCATCAAGATTTCTTTTTTCTCCTCTCTTTTTCGCTAAATCGCACCGGCATATACAACGGTCGGTTACGATTTCTCATTTTTGGAGATATCTGCGTCCATGTAATTACGTCTTTGGCTTCATGGAAATTGTTAATCATTTCGTGTTGAACTTTATTCGCTCTTGACAACTCTTCTATATGCATATTCACTGCATATATCTGTTGTCTTCCGAACCGCTCGACAATTCATTTATGCTCGAAATTCCGCTCCTCTTCTTTGTCTTAGCATTTTGCGTTTTCTCCTAGCGCAGCCCTACTTTTCCCTGAAAAATAAAATACCTGAGATTGGTAAGTAGGACCAAGAATCTAGCCGGTGCCTGTATCCACGCCGCTAATCGATCATTGGGGAGCGCACAATCGAAAAGATCCTCAAAGTGGATCGATCGCTGCACCGATTTCCAAATTAGCCACGTGTACTTACCGTCACTTGTGCACAAGTGGCTAGTTCCATTGGTCTGGAAGGTGTCGGAGGAACGATTTAATTAGACAAAACGCGAAACGGAAAGTGCATAAGAAAAACGCGTGGGCGAAAGCGTGCATAGGAAGACGTACTGTTTTCAGTGCATTAAATACTTTACTGAAAGAGCGGAGGAGCTTATAGAAATATTTCGAAAAATACAGGTTAAAAGTTTGATGAACTACTGGGAAGGGTAGGCGAAATATTGTCACAACAGGACACGACAATGAGGATGGCAATCTCAGTAACAAAAAAATTAGAAATAACATTACGCTATTTTGCACCTGGTGATGAACTTAATTCTCTGAAATACCTGTTTTGAGTTCCAGAAACAACAATATCGAGGTTGCTACTCTATCTACTTACGGCAATTTTTTATGTTCTTCGGCGATTGATTGGGGTAAGTGTAAATAATTCATTGTAATTTATTGCAAAGAATTCAGTTGATGGAATCTTTAAATAATCTGTGAAAAGGTATTAATCATCGCTATTAGTAATATGTCCTCTTTGTTCTAAATCACCAGTTGCGGAAGCCATTAATTGAGGAGGCGCTAGTAGAGAAAAGTTGTAAAATTCTTGTTGGACTGATGCAATGTCCAATATGTTCAGTGTCAGCAAGGTGACTGCTCGCTCTGGCAGCTGAATGAGTTCACTTGCTACATACTTGCCATACAGATCATATGGCTCATCCACAGCAGCATTATTTGCAATGCCGTCTTATTTCTTGATTGCTTGGGATATCTCCTCATGTCGGATTTACCAGTTTCTAAATTTTTTTTAAACGTTCTCCTCGGCGGCTCAATGAATTCAGTTGAGTGGTCCGTGTCTGTTTCAAAAGTGGAGTTTTTCGCGATGCCTGACAAACCAGAGTCAATGTTGTCGCCTCCCTCTTCATCTTGTTTTGAAATTTTACTTTGGTTTAGGTCCTGAAAAAAGTACAAAAATTAATAATAATGTACATTTTATTCATTGAAAATTGATAAGTACTTGAAAACAATATATTTCTTTCAAATACCAACTGTTGAAGACTGCAAAGAAAAGTTATTCCTCTAACGCTAATGATGAATGGTGAACACGTCATCAAGAGACCTCTCTGTTCAGGTTAATTATGCCACAAGTACATGAAAACCTACAATACCATTCAATTTACTATGGTTGATGCAGATGATTGCTTCACTTATATTGACGTAGCAGGAAATGGCCGAGCAAGTGACAGTGCATTATTAAGATATAGTACTCTGAATATTGTTACCTGAGAACTCTGTTATAGTGAAAACTGAAAACAAAAGCATTTTTTCCCTGAAATCACACTTGGTCTCAGCTCACTTCAGATTGGGAAAGATCTTGGGGTGGCAGTATACGAGCCAAACGCGACCGCCACAAAAGGCGCCATGTGGAGCTAGTAGCGGCTACAAAGGTAGTAGAAGCGCTTTACAGACTTGTGGCCACTACTTTTTTCAACCATTGCTTGCAGGGTCATGAACTCCGACGAAGAAGCTTTAATTGCGCTGTTGCTGATGAAAAAACGTCGCCGCAAAAGACAAAAACACAGCCGTTATTGGATATATCCAATTTTATCGAACGTA
This sequence comes from Cynegetis impunctata, assembly GCA_030704885.1. Classification (NCBI taxonomy): domain Eukaryota; kingdom Metazoa; phylum Arthropoda; class Insecta; order Coleoptera; family Coccinellidae; genus Cynegetis; species Cynegetis impunctata. Next base: position 10,052 of record JARQZK010003131.1, on the reverse strand, counting down.
CACTAATGTAGCGAGCATTTCGCTAATCTTTTGAACCATCCAAACAAGTTTTTCAATCATTTTCGTTCAAGCATATGCACATTTTGGGAACTATTGGCTTTATTAAAAGACGGATTAGTGTATAATAATTTAATATATGAATATACAGCCACAATTATCTGAAACAATTTGAAGAAATGGATTTACGAGTGATCGATTTGCTTGAAGTGCAGAACAAATTTCGTATCATTTAGTTTCTCTATAATTACAAGAAAAACTAAGTTGGTAACAAATATCCATTATTCGTTTCGATCCAAATTTCCTATGAAATGTGGCACCACATTTGGAGAGGAGAACAAAAATATTTTCGACGAGCAGCAGACATAATTGCATAGAAGTAGATATAATTATTCGAGAGAACCATTTTTCATTGGCGGCTGTTTACTCTTTATCTTCATGAGTAACGTGATTTAAAAATCGCATTAGTTGAGATGGAATATTGTCATTGAAATTACTTAACATCTGATCACTAGCAGGATATTCATTTGAAATACCTACGGTTGTTCTAATTCTTCTACGTAATCATTCGGCTGCTGAATCGATCTTGTGGGCTTCCTATTCTTCAATTGTCCCCGTTATGCTTCTGTTGCGCCAAGCATCCGTAACAATGTCATATGAATTGTAACATTCATATGTCAAACCAACCATCCTGTTCGAGATAACGACTTGATCTGAAATTTTACTTTTGAAAGATTGCTAATAATTTTTTTGTCTAGATTCACGTCAGTTACTTGTGAAGCTCCCCTGAGTTGCGTTATGATAAATTTACAATCTCATCGTCATTCTTTTTTATGGCATGAAGCAATATACCACCTACTTGTTGGTTTCTGTTTTGTCTTCCACATTAGAAAAGTGAGATTTCTGAGATTGTAGAAGGAAGTGATACAGTGAAAAAGTGATACAGAATGGATCCTAGTTCATTACTTCTCTTTTTGCCGTGTAATTAATTCCACGAGTAACCGTTAGCGGATTCGCCATGTCTAACATAAAAGCATAAATTGCATTCACAAATCTTTCTTGAATAATAAAATAAAGACACTCCTGAATAGGGTTATTGCAGTACACTTTGCAAATCAAAATTAAAAGGAATAAAAGATGGCTCATCTTTGTATCTCATTTTATCAGTCGTGTTGGCTTCATGACATTGGTTTTTTCTCATTAAGTGGAAGGTATATTCAGTTTCCAATTTAAATTTGTCAGTAGTAGAGGCTTGCTCATATCTGGTGCATGTACCACAAAGATCTTTTTTTGGTTTGAAGGCTGTGATGTTTCGATTATTGTACTTTCAATTTTTTGAATGGTCTTCTTCATCTTCTGTTCTTGCTGTATCATATTCAAAAATGTTCTAGTTTTAGAAGACATGAACGATAAGAACACCCAACACAGTGGAATCCGCGAAACTAATATTGGCATAAAATGGATAAAACGTGGTTGTCGCTGTTCAGTGACTGTCAAAACATGACACGATGTGAGACGAATATTAGCGACTATACTCACGAAGTGACTTTCTTCTTGCCGGGTGACTTTTTTTCTGCCGGACTCTCATCAAAATGTGGAATTGATGAATTCTTATAGTTCTTAACTGTCGCGGCGCGACTGTGAGGATGGTCGTAGGTCCTTAAACATTCTTTATTTGGAAGTTCATACTCATGACTGTTTCATGACTCTGTTTGGACTGACTATCAGATTCACGACAATGTTGAGCCCAAGTTCGTTTCAGCCAAGTCAGCATTTTAATGTATATAATATAGACGAATATATAGAACACATGGTTCATTGAACTACGAAATATTGCAGTGACCTGTGAATTCGGGTAATCACTGTCGCAATATCTCCTGTTCAATGAACTCGATTAATATGTGAATTACATGAATATTTCGTTACTACCTGACATCTTATAACAATATAATGTACTTAGTGACAAAATATCGAGTTGACACATTTTGTACTGAGTTAGTTTTTAGTATCACTAGACGATATATTCAAATATTCGATATGCCGGTTCGACATAATTTTTTTTTGTTGTAACCCTATTTCGCTCATTTTGAGTACGCCTCAACGTGTTTAAAAGCCACTTTAAGGCACGTGTGGTTTGAAGTTGTCATGGTTACTATCATCACAAACACAAACAACGAGAAATCTAAACGTCAACTTTAAATTATTGATCTATCAAAAGTACCTTGGAATGTTAAATGAAATACAAATACATGAAAAACTTCATTCAAATATCAACAATCTATTCTGAATTTTTCATATTGATGTGAAAAGTACAGTTTGTATTGTTTGAAATGCTGATACTTCCATTTTTTAAATCAGAGGAAATGCCGTTCAAACTAATATTATTATCATTTTCGGAAGTCAGTGAAGCAGCACTACCAATAATGTGCGAAACAATTACTTTTACTCTCTTCAACGTAACCAGTTGACTCAGTTACCGTTGGATTCGATCGATTGTCATACCACTGTTTGCCCTAATAGTAGCAGATGTACGTCAAAACACGTGCCCCATGTACTTATCAGAATCCTCTAATTTAAGATAATGGGCCGTAAGAAAACTCGGTCTATACTTACCTTTCGGGGAGCAATGATGAATATTGCTTCACCAAATGGACATAACTAATCTCATAACTATCGGCAATAGTAAAACGTTGATCTCTTACTGTCTTAGATGGTCGAATAGTAATAAGTGATACGTTTCCTGTTTCCTTAATATCATGTGAGCGTAAATCTCATAATTCACATCTTCTGCAAGAGCAGTAAATACCGCAAATGGCTACCACCTTCAAAAATGAATACGCTATGTCCAGTGCATCTATGAAAGATTTTCTCAAGTCATCTTCTTTGAATACATATGCCCTTTCAACTACGTGATTCTTGCTAATTGCCTTTATGAATGCATGAACTTTCACAAATTATTTTATGTCAACTCCTTTGTTTATTCTCAACATACATTGCAATTTTGAACGAATAGCTCACATTGTTGAAGTCTTGTATTGCTCTGACATTTTTAAAGTTTGTTTCTTTGCTCTATTATTTTTGTTTTTCGAAATGCTTGCTAGAACGTTTTCTTACTTTTTCGGTTTTCGCAGATGAAGAATTCCACCCTTAACATAAACGGAGTCTGGCGACATTACAACTACTGAGCCCGGAGGCATCTTATCTTCGAAATTTTTTTAAAAAAATTTTTTCCACGGAATATAGCATAAGGGTTAAGAAAATTTCCTCCAGCATTAACACATGCGATGTTGCTAATTGTTTCATTCTTCTCTCCACTAGTGATGGACTGCACGTCTTTGGACCCCTTTGTACCGATCACTTTTCCTGGTTTATTGCACAGCTGTAGTCCACTCTCGTCCATATTGAATAGTTTCCGTGGTTTATTGAATAAATCATGTTGCTTTAACGTAGCCGAAAGTATTTCAAAATATGGATCCACTTCATTATGAGACATTCCCAATGATCGTGCGATTGACCTACCCTGAGCTACTCTCATTCGTAATGTTGGGTGTCGTTTTAAGAAAAGTTTGAACTAATCATACCCGGCCAACTTTGTTTTTTGGTTAAATCTACATTCAAGTTTGTTTGTTTCAGCAAATGTTAATGCTAAATGCCTGATATCCCTTGAGGTTGGGGCGTAGCCGATTTTTTCTAAACTCTGAATGTAAGCAACAAGCTAATCTCCATTTTCTTTACCTAAACATGCCGCAGGTTCCAGACTACCTTTTTCTAAATTTTGATTTTTGATTCTTCTGAGCAGAGTTCTCAACGGAATTCCGAATACTTGTGCAACAGAATGTCTCTAAGTGCGATAGCCGCCGATCTTAAATCATACTCCATCCACTCACCTCTATTGGAAGTTTTTATATAATTTCGTGGCATATCTGAAAAAAAAATTCTTTATTATAAATAGGCATGATGTTTTGCTTGAAACAAAAAGTACAACAAAATGTGTTGCCTTCATTTCATTCGAATGCATTGGATTTTTTAGGTTTGTTGAAACTTTCCCCGGCCATGCTGTAGATGTCCACCGTTTATATATATATATATATATATATATATATATATATATATATATATATATATATATATATATATATATATATATATTTATATATATATATATATATCTATATATATATATATATATATATATATATATATATATATTGTACCGTTTCAACCCCTATTAAATTCTATGAAGGATTTAAATTGAAACTTGTCACAAAATATTGCCAGCTAGCTCTAAATGGTGGTTCTAAACTTCCGAAATCAAGCTACTTAAACTAACAGTGAGAAAAGGATGTATTTAGGGCGCCATGATACTTGTTCAGTGCTCCTAAACCCTCAATAAAACTCTACGTTAAAATAAAGAATATATTGACTCTAATTACAGCGAAAAAATGCACTTATCTACAAAACGACAGCTGTCGGTGGTGGCTTCCCCTATTCTAACTGTATGGGATTGCTCGGAATCGTCAGGTAGGTTATTTCACTTCTCTACTGGATAGGGATATCACTTGAAGTGGTTCAGCTCTCAAGTTAGACTCCCCAAGTAAGGCCGCAAGCTCTCCACTAAATGGTAGCTTCTCTATTCTGCCTGTATATGATTGCTCGGGAACGGAAGGTAGATTGTTTCACTTCTCTACTTAATTGGGATATCACTTGAAGTGGTTCAGCTCTCGAGGTAGACTCCCCAAGTAAGGTCTCAAGCTCGCAACTAAGCTCTCTACGAAAGTCTCTCAAACTAAAATCTCGACGTTAAGCTCTACGTTAAGGGGTCCCTGTTAAACATTTGTCATAAGTTCAGGTAGAAGTATCTTGGGTTGCCAACCGCCTCAGCCATTTTCACGAACGCGTACAATTTTCCGGGGTTTTACAATAATTATTAGTACAAGTAAGGTACTCAAAATCACGAGGTGGAAGAAAACTCTCTCAAACATAAATTATTCGGTTCGTAATATGGCTAAGGATGGCGGCACTGGTACGAAATTATAGAATCTTTCAATATCAGAATCTACTATGAACATCGCGACAATTAAACAAGGAAATTGGTCTGAAAAGTTTTACACAGGAATTTAGGGATGATATTTCTCGCCACAATATTATAAAATGGAAGTTAATTTAATATAAAAGGCAAAAGGACGCTACTCCATGTGGTGGCTGGTAACACAATTTTACAGCGATGGTTTACAACTAATTACATGACAATTATGGGAAGAAATACCATACAAAATGAATCAAAAGGTTGATACATTTCCACACCTTTAAATAAAATGAAAATTGAAAGATTTACTCACGTAATCTGTTGACCCCTGAACTAATTTCACCAGCAACAATCGAGAACTAATGACACGGTAATCGAGTAAACGGAACTGAAACAATGGCCACTCTCCCCGGGCCCTGCGCAATCATCAACGTAAGTCGGAACGTCAATTCGTCGAGCGTATTTTCGCGACACCCAAATACCAAATAGAACGGTTCAAAAAACCGTTACACCCCCTGTCCAAGAAGTGCGAAACGTAGAGGAGCGGGAAAGCAAAAAATTCAATCAAAACAAAATCTTAAGACTACGTCATCCCGACTATCCATGGCGGATAGAGAACCTTAACAACGACACAAAATTGAAGCGATGTCACTTACTGAGGGCCACCCTCCCAAGGGGAAGGTGGAGTGAGAGCCTCAACTGTCACTCAAATGACATCGAAAACATGCCCAACACGCCACTGAAAGCTCAATCATCATAGAAATATAGCTGGCGCTATATTGTTAAACAAATGAATCTATCGAACATAGATTCACTTGCCAGGGTTTGTTTGCCAGCTAACTCAAATAAATAAAAACACAGTCTCAAAGAAAAATAACGAATTGTTCACACATTCAAGGGTGAGTTGAGGTGCAAACGAAAGAAAATAAAAGAGAACTTTACTGCTACCCGAGACCAGGGTACGACAATAGAGGGAGGACATGATGGTTTTGAAGTTATAAAGTCTCAAAGACCACAAAACGACTTCCATCATTACTGTTGGATTTTCAACAGCAACGATGTCCAATCCAAGTGATTTATGGTTCCAACTACCAAATCACCATAGTGGAGGTGCCCCATCCATAGAACAGAGATGCACAGGCTTCTGCCGAAACTGAAGAACCACTGCGATGTTAAAGTAGCCCTCGCTGACAGCATTGCGTGAACTAGAAACTGTACATAGTTCCCCTCGTATACTATCCAGCATCAACAAAACTCCGTGGATCACCACTCACAGGAAGACGCACCTCCAAAATCGGAATTTGTGTTTTTCCCATAAATCTAAAATTTGTGTTGTGTTCACCATTTAAACAACCTGTCACAGGTTACGACGAAGGTACGTAAAGGAACTAACTTCCCTCAAACCAAAATTAAGTGAACACAACTTAAGTCAAATCCGGTGATAAATGTCAAAATAGGTAACAAACCTCACTAAATTGTTGAGTCAGGTACCCTCAACACTAAAGTAAGACACAAATTTTGGGAACCCAAAAACGTATAAAGGATAGTATTCCAAAAATAAAAAGGAGAATCAGGGTCTCGATGGTACAGACTTAAGATAATGTATCCCTCCCAACCAAGTAATCTCTAATTGAACTGGGGATCCAATCCAAGAAGAGAATACCGCCTGGAATTTCAAAAGGAAATTTCCACAGGCCCAATCGTTCTTACCACCTAAGAACGTGCATTGACCCTAATCCAACTTCGGCAATAATCAGCTCCACAAACCTCGGTATCATCATCGGAAAACTCTTCCCATCGGGAATCCAAATTAACAGTTTTAGCCGAAACTCGTGCAATCTCATGTACCCCTAAAACACAAAAAATATGGCAGCATATCAACCTAGCGAAACGGTAACTACAATCCTGCCAACATCACCCGTATTGGGCTACTCCCAGATTCCGGACCAGCGCCCATCTCCTGACACCGCAAGATTGCCTCGACAAATACGCCTATGGCCAATATACCCCAACGATACGGCAACGGTAAGTCCAGGGGTACAACATTGCACCACACTTGCTAGGGAGCGGAATCAGGAGGCTTTCCTGTTTCCTTCCTCCTTTACATGTACCTTGTGTCTGTCCCTTGATTGGTCTGTATTTTCCTTTCCTGTGCAAAATCGGTATTAAGCTTGCAAGCTACTGCAACGTTCTACAAATCAAATGTCAACACAGACTGAGCAGAAAAAGATACTAATTTTGAAATGGCAAAACTATCTGAAAGAATTTGGCAACTTCCCTAGCGATAATCGACAAGGATTTTTCACCAAAGACCCTTCCGAGCTCGAAACTAATAAACGGCCCCACAGGACCGAACCGATATGGAACCAATGGTTGGAGCAGAAAATTTCAAAAAAATTCCTTTTTTTTTTTAGATGGGGATGGAAAAATGAAATCCTAGGAAACCTCGGGAAACGGTAATGTTAGAACCAAAAAGAACCTGAGTTACGTAGGATCCTCAAAGTTCTCCAACACGACTTCGACGTCACGGAAATATCCGACTTCACCACAAAACCGAACGATCGGAACGAGAAAAATCTGGAAACGAAAATTCACAACTTCCATCTAGGCACCGATTTTTGAGACTGAAAATATTACAGACTCAAATAAAAAATAATAATTTTGAAAGGTTAATTAAATCAGCAACTTGAACGGTTATGAGACCGACGGTACTTCTAGAGCGTTCAGAAATTCCTAGAGATGTGGACCGACTAGGGAATCCACCGAATTATTGTCATCATGCTCGCCGTCAGAATCAGAATCGTCGTAATTTGCCAAGTCCGCCTTTAAGTGCCGTACATGCCAATTACCTAAATCTCGGTCGTCCGTGTCAACCAAATTGTAAACTAAATCAGACATGACTTTACGCACTCGACACGGGACATAACTGTTACACAATTTAGCGGCGAATTTATTAGGTGCACTAAACAGAGGGAAATTTCGCTTCCAAACCTTGTCTCCTACGGCGAAACGTACTTCCCGTTTACCCTTATCATAATAACGCTTTTTCCGCAAGTAAGCTTCGTACAACCTTTGTCTGGTACGACCGTATAACGATGGCAATTGATCTAGGTCGTCTTTCCATTTCAAACGTTCCGTCACCTCTTCAAGGTTCCGGTTATTGGCGCTGACGGGGCCATAAAAATCTCCGGCCAAGGGAAGTAGGCGGCCGAACAATAGGAAAGACGGGGATACTCCCGTAACTTCGTGCTTGGCGGTATTAATAGCGTGTGCTATTTTGTAGATATTCTCGTTCCAACAGGCGTGATTGTCATGAATGTAACTACAAATAGCGGTTAGGATGGTACGGTTAGACCGTTCGGTAGGATTAGCCTGAGGGTGACGTTTCGCATTAAACCAAGGTTCGATTTTATAAGTTTTCAAGAAGGTATTGTATTGGGCGGAGACAAACATGGTAGCATTATCCTGAACGATAATTTGAGGCGTACCAAAAATTAGAAAGATGGTGTTTTCCAAAAATTGGATGACTCCCTTAGCGTTAGCTTCTCTCAAAGGGTGCACGAAGGTAAATTTAGTGAACCAGTCATTCACAACCAACAAAAACTTGTACCCTTGTTTCGACTCTGGAAACGGACCCATCAAATCCAACGATATTAACTGAAAAGGGAAATTTATCCCCTTGTAACCACCCATCGGACCCATCCGAGCTTGGTTAGAACTTTTATTCGCCTTGCTGTTTTTGGTTGAGACTCTGGAGATAATGGAATCTGATAAAAAGCTATTTGAGATCTACACTGCTCAAAAACTGAGCATCACGCAAGCTACTCAGAATCGAATCAATAAGGGGTAGTGGATAACTGTCCTTCACAGTGACTTTATTTAAAGCCCTACCATCAAAACAAGCACGATATTCCCCGGAGCTTTTTTTTTACCAAAAGCATGGGAGAGCACCAGGGCGAATTCGAAGGGGTGATCACTCCCTTGTTCAACATATCATCAATTTTCTTGTTGAGATGGACCTTTAAAGCTGGCGAGATGGGATATTGCCTCATCTTAAATGGCCGGGCGTTTCCAGTATCGATATGATGCGTAATCAGCTCGGTATTCCCCAAGGTATCGGACGATAACGTATCAAACAGCGAGACAACCCTTTGCAAACGATATCTATCCAGAGATACCAACTCGTTCTCGGATTTGATAACACTCACCGACGCGATAGTGACACAACCACTTTGAAATCGGTAGGGGTCTTCCGCAAAATTCACACAAAGTTTTGATAATTTGCAAAAGTCCATTCCCAAAATTAGAGGTTTGTTTATGGACGGCACTACTAAACATTTTAAGACCAAATTTTTGTCATTTAAGGTAACCGGTAAAGAAACAGAGCATAAAACCGATTGTGGAGCACCATCAGCGGTAGTAACTTGACAAATTTGATGTTCCTCGGCAGGAACCAGATTCAATGCATCAACAAGCCACATCCCTGATCGCCCAACTATAGAAACATTCGCACCCGGGTCCAGTAAAGCATTAACAACATATTGATCTATCTTAACCTTTAAATATTTCCTATTGTCATTGGGTAGGTGAGTGAAAACAGGGGAAATGCAGTTCGAGGCATAAAAAGTTTTGATCTTACTCAACCAGTTGGTCCATTCGGTGTTTGAAAACTTTACTGTCGTGGATTTGTACTGCCGGACGTTCCCGCCACTACGGGGGCAGAACCATCGTTTTTTGGAGGGTTGCGACGTTGACATCGGCTGCAATTTGGCCAAATGGCACCCTTCTGGCCACATTTATAACAAAAAATGTTTCGGGGGCGAGCGCAACAAGCATAGCGGTGTCCATCGGCCGAGCAGTTCCAACAACGTGCCTTGGCGTCTCCATTCACGGCTACGGCGCTAACAGATGGTGTTTCAGGAAAATCTAAGCAGGCCAAATCAGGTTCCAGGAAATCCGCTCCCTTCGCTGGAGGTTTGTACCTGGAAGCACGGACCTTCGAATGTTCTAAGGCTTTTACAAGCCACAT
>JARQZK010003130.1:0-55268 GCA_030704885.1 Cynegetis impunctata | reverse complement strand
GTCAGCCGCAGTCATGTTTTCAAAGTTAAACGTTCAGTCTCAATCTAGAGAATCTATTTCCTGTTCAAATTTGGAAATCAATAAAAAGTTCAAAGTGTTGTCGATAAGCAGAATAACCACAAATACGGTGAAAAAATATCATGTACAACTCAACATTTTACATTCATTTTACCTCAGAGATCCGCAACAATACTAACCAATTAAGACCTTGCAAATATGAATAAATATATAGATGAAAAAATATATATATATATTTATTGTGAGTGAGCAGGACTATGAACATTCAATTTTCTGACGAATGATAGATCAATATTATCTTCAGCATGACACATTACAATCATTGACTTCAAACAAATAATAATGCCAAAGAGATATCAACAACAACATTTTGTGAAGAAAAAAATAAAATAAAGTTGAATGTGGTGCAAGAAAGAATTCGTTGCTTGCATAAGAAACTTCAAACGTTGAAGATAGCAATTTATGAATTCAGAAAAAAATTTGATTGAACACAATTTTTTCAAAAGAAAAAAAAATTAAGGATGTTGAATTCAATGATAATATTAAATTTCATTTTATTTATTCGTGGAAATATGCTTACTGCAAGGCTCGAAAGGGTTTATGGGAGCAATATGGACGTGACAGAGTAAGATTCTGGAATAGAATACATAAAATTGGTGAATTTTCAACGCCAATTCTTAAAAAAAAATTGACTTCATAAGGACCTCTGAAGAAGTTGATAATTTTCACTTAGATTATCTGAAACATTATAACCCCTTCCTACCTGCCTCTAAGAGGGGTAATTATATATTACCGGTTGGTGAACTTTGATATTTCATTATTGAGAGAGAGCATTGCAGTAGATGGATAAGATTCTAAATATAATTAATTCAAATCAAACACTTGGCTTAATGTTCTACAAATATATATTGATAATTAATAAAAATTAACAAAAAGTTGTTAACATGTTTCGGGTAGTGAACCCATTCTCAAGACTAATACAGGAGAGATGACAGAAAATTTATTTATAAAACTGAGGAAATGAGAAGGGACTAATGGAATTCTAATTGACATTCACTATAGGTTGTTGATTTTCGAAAGAGCTAGTTATCTCCAAAGCTTCTAAAAGGTCGAGACGTTTTCCTTTATTACCTGCATGTAAACATTTTTTAGTTTTATGCATATCTATGAAGTGATTGTTATGAATCCAATGCTCAGAAAAATCAGTAGTAATCTTATTGAATAGAATTGACCTTCCATGTTCATCTACTCGGGTTTATATTTTTCTACCCGTTTGGCCAATGTAGAAGGCAGGACATTCACTACAGAAGATTTTATATATCCTGCTACTTTCTTCAACCTTATTCTTTTCTTTATTATTTACCAAAAGTGACTTAATATTTCTTTTATTCGTGCAAATAATTTTAATATCATTTTTCTTTAATCTATCACAAATAAGATCACTAAGGCGTGGCATAAAGTTAATAAAATGATATTTTTGTTCAGATCTTAAAGCTGATGTGGAATAAATTGAATTTAAAAGATTTTTCTGCCGCTTTTTCCAAATGAGTTTATCTATTATGATTTCATTGTAACCGTTATTTAATGCTCATATTTTTAAGGTATTAACTTCTTTATTGAAACTTTCTTCAGAGAGAGGAATAGATAACAGTCTGTGTACAAAGGAATGAAAGGCACTAAGTTTTATTTTCAACGGCTGACTACTGTCATTGGGTGTTGATGTATCTGTGCAAGTAGGTTTTCTATATATATATATCAAATATTAAAACGTCACCATTCTTTGTAATTGAGAAAGTTCAAGGTTTTTTGTTTGTTTTCTATTTCTTCCGTAAATTTAAAAGATGTGTAAAAAGAGTTGATGTATATCAAAAAATTATCCAATTGTATATCAGAACCAACCCAGATACAAAAGATATCATCCACGTACCTTCTCCAAAAAAAACATTGTATGTTAAGATGTTATTCGAGTTGAAAATTTGATTCTGTAAGTAAGATATAAATATTTCACCTAATAAAGGTGACAACGGTGACCCCATTGGTAATCCATCTGACTGTTGATATAATATGTCATTGAATTTAAAATAACTTTGTTTCAAACATAGTATAAAGCGGACAACATTTCTTTTCGAATTTCTTGAGATATTTCATTATTCAATTCCAAATTTCTCTTGATAATTTTTATATTTAACTTCTTCATTAGGCATTGGAAACAAAATAACTACGTCAAATGAAATCAGTTTTACATTAAGTGGGGTTTTACGAACTTTTAATTCACTAATTAGTTCTCGAGAGTTCTTAATTCTGTATGCAGGGTTAAATTGAATTAAAGATGGTAATTTTGAGTTGAAATATTGACATAATTTGTAAGCTGGTGCATCGATATCAGAAACAATCGGCCGCATAAGGACAATAGATTTTATGTATCTTTGGTAGAGTATATAGGATAGGTATACGAGGATTCACAATGATCAAAAATGTCGTAATAATACCTTGGAAAATATTTCCACAATTTTGTATAAGAGTTTTTACTTCCGCTTGAAATTTGTTTGTAGGATCGTTTTTGAGTTTGATGAAATTTTGACTAACAAAATTTCTGATTTTTCAACATAGATTTCTGGAACAGTAAGATAGTATGATTTGAATTAATAATATTTAATCATGTTTCACCAAGAGCTGAGCGAGGATGAAATCTCATTTGGATAAGATTCTTTTAAACAAAAATATATAGATTCAGGTACTCTATAATATAATCTTGAACATCTTTATATTATGAATTTATATAATGACCAAATTTATTAATGCTCATTTTTTTTTCAAATTTCATTCAACAACTCCAGCTTCACGCAACTCTTCAATAATGGAAATGATCTCGTTACTTAGACTTGAATTCCCACAGCTTGCGAGAAAACTAACAACCGAAGTCTATCAACGGAGTTCATTTATATCATCCCCAAAAATATAGTCGATTGAATTGTTGGTTAACTGTTTCACAGTCATAATTCCGCCACCTAAGCTGCCAACCCTCGTACTAGTAGACGGGATTTGCAAACGAGGTCTCCGCGGAAATAATGGTTTACTAGTTAATTTACTTATTATTTTTCTATATTTATAAGATCGACTACCTGCGATTTGCTCATCAGGATCGTAATTTCGCCTATTAGTACTAGTTCGATCTATAATATCTAAATAAATTTTTTCATCTGTACGGGTATATCCCACAGGTCGTCGTTTGAAGATGAGTTCATAAAGTCTTTGGGTGCCCTCATATTCAAAGTTTTCAATCGCCGATAAGGACATTACCTGTCTGTCAATTGTCTGGATCATTGTGATTTTTGCATTACCAATTTTCGAACTAGTCGGATCGGTATCGAATCTTGCTCCGAATTAGAAATCAAATTTATTGCTTGTATCGGAAAAAATGCATCCATATACGAATGGATAGGGATTGTAAATATACATCGAATTCTTCAGTTTGTGAAAGATTACGCTAGTATTGCTTAGTATCTTCATACGTTACGTTTATGAATTCATCATTGGAAATTCGTTTTAGCCCTCGGTTTTTCCCAAATTTAGGTGTATAAATCTCGGGATAAATCTTTTTGGTGTTGAAGATGAGAGTTTTTTAAAGTCCTCTTGGCTTTTCTTCTTCCTTTTTTCTTCATCCTCTTTAATATCCTTCTTAATATCAATTACAGTTTTTTTATCATCAAGTTGCCTGGTTATAGTCTTGATTCGTTTTGTTATTGGTGAACATGCATCCTCTTCTTAGTTCCCCTGTTTTCAGATATTATAATTTTTTCTCCAAATTCGTCTTAACATTAATCATAGACCGAGAGATACTGGAAGGATTTGTGAGGTCATTTATTATAGTATGGCGCTTTTAGTGGAGTTCATATCCGTAATAAATTGAAGGAAGATGACGTCCTTCCCGGTAGTGCGCAGGTCGCAATTGCAGAATGATTAATTGAAATTGCTCGAAAATCCGGAGGTGTCAAACAATTTCTTTCACAAAATTTTTTCAATTTATCGGTATTTTAACAACAAAAAATCCAAACGCTCGCTATATATGCCATACTTCTCCGGTAGGTGTTCAGGCCCGCCATACTGTTTTGAAAATGTTTTTTTCAAATTTTTTTTTCAAATTTTTTTAAATTTATTTCTTACAAGCTGTTTTTTTGAACAATAGTTTTTTCTTTAATCTTGTACGAAAATCACCACGCCATACCATTCCCACGGTCCAAAATACCCGCCATATCCCCTCAAAACATGTAATTTTTAAAATTCGAAAAACTATTTCTTTCAGTATGGCAGTTAAATTGTGGTCAGTTTATGATACAGAATTATACTTCGCTATACTTCTAGTGCATTACAAAAGTGGTGCCATACTTGAAAAATGGTATTTTTAACCGTTTTGAAAACACGCCTATAGATGACCGTGAAGTTATGTTTTACAGTATTGCATAAATGAAATCAAGATTGCCCCAATACGATTATAAGTTAAAAGAAATACGCCATACTGTGACCTTGGCACGAAAGACCGTGATACGCACCGCTGCGATGTAAAAAAAAAATAAATAAAATAAAACGATTTTTTACAGTATGGCATTCAAATTTTCGAAAAGATCATAAAAGGTATGATTCAGGAAAATTTATCCTAATTAATTTTTTTAACTGATGCTGAAGTCCAAAAGTGGTGCTATACTGTAAGAAATTGTTCAAATGTTGCATGAAATTTCACAATTATTTAATTACATTGTACGTATATCACCCACTCTACAGGTATGGCATTATAACAATTATGTTTCTAATCATAAAAAAAACTACTAGACCAAATTTCAAAAAGAAAGAAATAGTTTTTCGAATTTTAAAAAATTATGTGTTTGAGGGGGTATGGCGGGTATTTTGGACCGTCGGAATAGTATGGCGTGGTGATTTTCGCACAAGAGTAATAAAAAACAATTGTTTCAAAAAAGTCAGCCTGTAAGAAATTATATTTGAAAAAATAAAAAAAAAACATTTTCAAAACAGTATGGCGGGCCTAAACACCCACCGGAGAAGTATGGCATATAGCGAGCGTCGGATTTTTTGTTCTTAAACTACTGATAAATTGAAGAAATTGTTTGACACCTCCGGATTTTCGAGCAATTTCAATTAATTATTCTGCAATTGCGACCCACCGGCAAGAACGTCATTTTCTTTCAATTTGTTACGTATATTAACTCCCCTAAAAGCGCCATACTATAAGAAATGACTCTCTCGGTCTATCAGAATTTTTTGAATGAATAACAGCTTATCAGCTAAACAACTAATAGCTAATCAGTTAAACAACTAATAGCTAATTAGTTAAATAACTGATAGCTAATCAGTTAATAGCTAATAGCTAACAGCTCTTAACTAACAGCTAATCATCTAAAAAGGTAGCTTATCAGTTGAACAGATGAAACTGATAATGAATAAATGGGAAAGAACACCCTGTTCAACGTTCTGATATTATCTGTAAGAAATAATCGCTAATTCAGATATATATATATATATATATATATATATATATATATATATATATATATATATATATATATATATATATATATATATATATATAGCGATCAAATCCTTTTTGATAGCGTCCTTTTTCGATTTCACTATCCTTATCAAATCACAATGAAACCATATTTATCAAGTCTAGCATGCTACACACATTTTTTCAAATTCGTCATATTTCAAATCGGTTTTCACCTGCTCATCATAAATATGCTTTAGATTACTCTCATCAGTGCGAAATTTCACCAGTAAATTTTCATTATTACGTATTAATTGCTTTATGTTGAATGATCGTACACATTATGAAATCTTAATCCGCTGGGGTGTATAATAAATTAATCATGACGTTGGTTTTACCACAGTTTGAGGAGCCCACTATGAGACATCGGATTGTGGATGGTAAAAGTGTACCGTGTCTTCTTCTCTCAACTTTACGTCCCCCATGAAAATCTGCCGATTAAATATTGCTAGTTGATGACTTCTTTTTCACAATATGCATGTCTTCAACTAACTGAGTTTTAGCGCAAATTGATTTATATATATATATTATATATTTATATATATATATATATATATATATATATATATAATATATATATCTATATATATATATATAATATATATATATATATTATATATTATATATATATTATATATATATATATATATATATATATATATATAATATATATATTGTATATAGTATCTATAATATATCATATATATATATTATATAATATATATAATATATATAATTTATACTTTATATTCATCTATCTGCCGATGTATATCTAACTATCTAGTTTTCTATCTATCTATCTGCATATCTATCTATCAATTCATCTGACCGGGTAAACGTTCTGCCATATAAATTATTTTTATCTATCTATCTTTCTATCTATTCATCTATCTGCCGATGTATATCTACCTATCTAGTCCAAAGAGTTGTTAATATTTGGTAGCGCTGTAGAAAATTTGGTAGGTGGAGTATTATGGTGCGGTCGGACTCAAACGATAGTTTGACTCTGGCAAATTTAGTCCATGCAGCGCTACACGGAAGAGGAGCGCTCGTTTTGTGTACTCGAGTATTACCGCAACAACAATTCTGCCACTATTGCTCGCCGTAGATTTCGACAACATTTCAATTTGCACGATGTTCAGCAATCTCCAAGCCTTCCGTTGATCACGAAATGGGTTCGCAAGTTTGAGGAAACTGGTTCAATGTTAAATAAACGCGTCCCTGGTCGTCAAATGTCAGCGAGAACCACTGAAAACATTGAAAGAGTGAGGGCTACTGTGCGCCGACAATCGAACTTATCTACACGAAAGCGCGCAGCAGCATTAAATGTCTCGAGATCATCGCTGTTTCGCATCCTTCACAAAGATTAACACATGCACCCCTACAAGATTCAGTTAGTGCAAGAATTGAAGCCGAGGGACCCTGCTGATAGACTTTTATTCGCTAACGAAATAATGAATAGATTTCCAGAAGTCGACAACATCTTATTCTCCGATGAGGCGCATTTTCACCTGCATGGCCATGTCAATACTCAAAATTGTCGATACTGGTATGCGGAAAATCCTAAAAAAAAATCAAAGGCCTCTGCATAGCCCAAAAGTTACAGTTTGGGTTGAAATGTCGGGATCCGGAATAATCGGTCCTTTTTTTTAAAGACCACCAAGGCCGCTCAGTAACGGTGAATTCGCAGCATTATGTCGACATGCTTCAAACCTTTTTTACTCCCGCTCTTTAAGAATTTGAAGGATACACTCGTGACACTTGGTTCCAACAGGACGGAGCCCCCACCCCCCGAAGCCAGGACCTGGAAGATCTAAAGAACAATATTTGACAAGAAATCGAAGCCATAACTGCAGACACTTGCCGCCGCGTTATGGAAAATTTTAAAGGTCGGCTTCAGGAGTGTCAAGACAGATGTGGGGCACATTTAGACAACGTAATTTTTGAAACATAAATTTCCAAGAATTTTTATAAGTCTTAAGAATGAATTTGTCACAATCAATCAGCTTATTTTTTTAAATTTGCGGTTAAGTCTATAAAAAATATCCGCGCTGGATGGTTTCCACTGTTTCTTATTTCATTTCATGCATCTGCGACATCCTTATTTGGGTCAATAATATTATTAGTTGGCAGTGTGTCACCGAAAAACAGCTGTGTAGTCGCTAGTCTAGGATTTATTCCAAACTGAAGTACTTTTGGTGAGTATCCCTGTCATCGAAGTTGAAAATTATAAGCATAACACTCTCAATTTGATTTATTTTAACAGGAACGCTATTCAAGTTCTTTATAGTAAACACTTTTTCGATAGCCAGCTCGTTATTATGTAGTTCAAGCCCATCGCATTTTTCTCAATTCTAAGGCAAAGTCGTCTAATCATTTTCCATCCCATAATAAGATGGATATCGCTTGGCATAACAATATCGGGAATAACCATAAAGTATATTTCTAGGGTCAGGGTCGGCAGTACAGCTATTAAATCACAACTCCCAATAGTGTAAACAACTTGCGTTCCGAGAGCCGAGAATGCATGTACTTTTTTTATTGGACGACTCCCCGACTTCACACTCGTGCGCAGTAATTCTCTACTGCTTCATTGGTAAGGCGCATGTCCGCTTTCTACCACTCGTCCGTCCTGACGTGACAAATGGTGGGGTGCATAAAGGGGATGTATAGGGATACCGTTAACATATATATATATATATATATATATATATATATATATATATATATATATATATATATATATATATATATATATATATATATATATATATATAAGGGAAAATTGAAGGAAAACGAAGTTCGAAATTAAATTATTCATAAAAGAATACGTTATAACTATTATATATCACAATTTTGAAATTTTATTCGTTGGACATCTCCGTAAGTAAATGAATTAATTAGATCCAAGGTCATTATTCCGTTCGAATGAAGAATCTCAGCGTCAGCGTTTTATGAATCATGTTATATTTCTAAAGGGGTCCATACATAGTCAATCTAGATCGCGTTCCAGATTTCAAAATATTTAGATATTTTGAGATCAGATCCGTCAATCTAACTCGTACATTATCAATCTGGATCACCGATATCGATCGAGATTGACTGTGTACGATTCCCCTTAGAAACAACAAAGGAATTTTAAAACGTTATCTACATGCTTATTCAATATTTTCTAACCGTTAGCCGTGTGCAAAACTCCTTCTGCACTAAAAACTTCCTTCTAATAATTGTTAAAATTTTTCTTATTAATTTCATTCCAACTTCAACTTCATTTGAAGCAGCATCGTTAAACTTTCGATCTAACCGTTTGGGTGTGTCTTCCTGTCTTAGTGAAAATCAAGTAAGTTTTTATTTTTGAGTTATACCTCAGAACGTTGTTCAATATTTTTTAAATTTGTTTTAGAGATGGATTTATTTGGAAAATTGAACAAAGTTTCTTTCCTAGAGAGGAAACCAGAGAAGAAGTTATCCGATCTGATTATCGAGGAGCCCTACATAATATATGAAGCAAAAATAATTACATCTGCGTTCGGAGAGTCAGTACTTCTAGACTTGGGTGACTACAATGTCTTTTTACCGAAGAGGGTAACGGAGGAATACAGACCTTATATAGAGGAGATTGCAACAGGCGAATTTTCCATCGTATCCAAGGGAACATTGGAAACCGGAAAACCCCATCCAGTTGCAATATTTAAACTTATTGAAAACTAGGTAAATATTATTTATGTAGATTTCTTGTTCAATGGAATCTAAAACAAGAACACTGTTACTTACAAGTACGATTAATACATTGTTTCACACTTACTCATGGTTTTCAATTAATAATGTTTCGTTTGCCCCTCTCAATGGTCCTTATATAAGATCGAGATTTGATGTTATCTTCATCCATATGTACTAACCATTAATGATTCTGCTGATATGTCTCATAATAGAATATTCTATTGTTCATTGGAAGAGCCACAAGCTCAATTCCTCACGCGTTATCTACATGCTTATTTCATCATATCAATTTATCGATGTACCCGAAAAAATAGTGTGAATTTAAACAGTGTAAAAACTTCCTCATGATAATTATAAAAGAAATCGAGCGTAGGATTGTTCCTAACACTATTATACATATCTTTTGATTGATAAAAAATTTAAAAAAAATTGACAGTCTCTTGTACTTCTTATACAAAAATTCTTAGAAAGAATAACCTGTTGAAATATAGGCTTCAATACTTTACTGAAATTAGAGTGTATTCGCAGACCTAATCCACGAATCATGATCCTTATCAATTACCAGTCATCTAACCAATACCGTATATCTTCTTTTTTGTAATACTCTTTCGACTAAAAATGTATTTTACAGGGTAGCGAGAAAGTCTGGCAACAAGCTATTTTCTCTCAAACTATCAAAGATATAATTATCAAATTCTGGGGTTATCATCGCGATTGCATTTTGCGTTTTTTAGAGGATCCGTAAAAGTTTAGTGACGTCATCATTCAGTGTGCCGCCACCATCTTGAATTTTTTTAAACGGCAACGTAGGTCAAGTGATATATCGTAGAAAAGCTTATTTCTTCCTCTTTTCAAAAATACTAAATGAGTATAACATTATTGAAAAAATACAAGAAACAAGTGTCAAAAACTTAAAATATTCAATTTTTCACAACATATCATATAACAAAAAAATTAACTAGAATAATAACACAAAATCAACACTTTCTTTACAACAAGTGCTCAAAATGTTGGCCACCTGTTTCTTGGCAATGATACAATCTGTCTTAGAAGCTTCGAATGGACTTGTTGATAATTTCTGGAGAAACTCCTTGCATTTCAAGACGTATGCGAGCTTTCAAATCGTTTATGTTTGTTGGTCTGTTAACATACACGCGGTCCTTCAGGTATCGACATAAGAAAAAATCAAGTGGACTCAAGTCGGGAGATCTTGCTGGCCACTCAATTACACCTCTTCGACCAATCCATCTCTGAGAGAAAGTTATATCCAAACATTGCCAACGTTTTTATAATAGTGCGCAGGTGCACCATCCTGTTGAAAATATACGTTCATATTTGGAAATAGAGCAGTAATTTCAGGTATAATTGATTCAGTAGAAGATAAAAATATTTTTCACCAGTAAGAGCGCCGTCGATAAAAAATGGACCAATGAAATGGGTTTTCACCAAACCAGCCCATACATTAACTTTTTGTGGGTATTGTGTTTGGGCCTCATCCATTCATTGGGGGTTAGAAGCTGACCAGTACCGGCGATTATGTCGATTAATAATGCCGTTTAGACAAAATGTAACTTCATCACTGAATACAAGTGAATCTAAGAAATTATTTTGATCACCAATTTTCTCTGAAACCGTTTCGCAAAATTCTAATCTTCGATCAAAATCATCCTCAGCTAATTCTTGGTGGTTTTTAATTTTGTATGGATGGAACTCATTTTGATGCAAAATTGTTTGTACCGACTTCCTGCTAATATCATGATTAGTAGTTAACAGTAAGACAGTTCTAACTCACAATGGCGGCCATGGAGGTGGGGGACCTTTCCGTCTACGTCAAATCGGTATTCAAGATGGATGCTATGACGTCATGGGGCCTGGGGGCCCTCTTTCATCTAATATAGACGCTCCTTCTCCTCGATCCTGGCCTGGGGGCCCTGACTATCTCTCTCTCATGAGGGTCCTCTCACTCCTTCTAATCGATCCTAGCCCTAGCTGAAATATTAATAAATGAAAAAAGCTGTGTCGGTGTCTGGGATTCGAACCGCAGAATTTCTGCACCAGAGTCTAGTACTCAGACCGGTCATCCATCAACCCATTGTTATAATTAGGATTAAGCGAGTGATATAACTAACTTGCGCGACGTTAATCTTGAATCATAGATATCTCAGATCTGTCATACGTCATCCGATCTGTTATTCGTAACTGTCAAATGTCATCTTGAATCATAGATATCTCGGAGCATAGAACTGTAATACGTTAAACATTTAAATTTTGAATACAATTCCAACGCCCTCCCCTCTGTTGGTGAGATTGTGAATGATGAGAATACAGTGACCTGTCATACACGATCCACCATCTGTTGACCAGGTTCTGAATGACGATTATACAGTGATCTGTAAGATCGTTAGTTTTTTTTTATGTTGCTATTAATAGGGACCCAGAGAACTGAAATTTTTTATGAGGGATTCTTCAGGGGGGCACCGAGCCCCGCGGAGTCTTCATGTAGGTTCAGGAGATTGAAATTATATGATATATATATATATATATATATATATATATATATATAATATATTTATATATATATATATATATATATATATATATATATATATAGATGGTAGTCTTGACTGGCTAGTTGAGGAAAAAATGTATTTGAATATTTTGAGGTTGCAGTCAGAATAATTGTTGGGCTAGGTTAAAGAATACTCTTTGTCATGTGGTCGAGCTTTCGGAAATGTTTATTTCCTTTATCAAGACATCTATAATAAAAGAACAGATTTAGATTTACAACAGCGTTCACAAAAAGTTAAAGATTACTTACTAACGGTGAGGTTATATAAATTTTGAAAAAGCACGTATAAAACGAAGAACAGAACGAGCTGATGGGTACAACTTCGTCACATAAGTAAAACTCCATTACAAGACAAAACGTCTAATTTTCAATAATCCGTACTTTCCCATCTTGCTATCTACAGGAAACCAGACTAACAAAATGGTCGACGTCAACCCTGAGAACGCGGAAACCAAACCACAGAACAATAAGGTGATCTTCTTACAATAATTGACAATAGTCGATATATCAACATAAAACGGGACACGGTCCAAATAAAATTTAAAGAAAACTAAAATTATTTAACCGAACGAGTATGGTGTGAAAATTTTGAAAATAGTTTTTTTAACAATTTTTTACCACTAAATAATAACTGCAACACACTTTTTTAATAATTCAATGAGCTAATGTTACTGCTTCTAAATGGCTAACAAATGGGCTGAATTTTGTTCTAATTTTAAAAATTCAGTCACAAGTTCAATTCTGCAATTTTACTTGTAGTCTAGACAAAAAACTGCTTTCTAGGACTACAGTAATATAAAATGAAAAGCAATGAAAAAACAATGAAAAAACAATGAAAAAACAAACATTCCACTGCATACTCCGGCTACTATGCAACTAAGGCGAAACAGACGAATTCATGTTGGAGAAATACTAAAACCACCAATGTGGAGTGTACATTCTTGATAAATTTAAAAACGAGCAATCAACCGAAACGACAAAAAACAACAACCGATGGTGCGTTCGGGAAACAAAAATTTATCGACCCTACAAATCAAAAGTTAAAAACATCATACAAATTTTGAAAAAAATATTGAAAAAATATAACTTGCACCACGATGAACCTATGGTCTGGAAAAACAACTCTGTTCCAACTTAATAATGTAGTATCATGTATAATTGCATTATTAAGTTGGAACAGAGTTGTTTTTCCAGACCATAGGTTCATTGTGGTGCAAGTTATATTTTTTCAATATTTTTTTCAAAATTTGTAAGATGTTTTTTAACTTTTGATTTGTAGGGTCGATAAATTTTTGTTTCCCGAACGCACCATCGGTTGTTGTTTTTTATCGTTTCGGTTGATTGCTCGTTTTTAAATTTATCAAGAATGTACACTTGTATGTATATGTTTTAGTATTTCTCCAACATGAATTCGTCTGTTTCGCCTTAGTTGCATAGTAGCCGGAGTATGCAGTGGAATGTTTGTTTTTTCATTGTTTTTTCATTGTTTTTTCATTGCTTTTCATTTTATATTACTGTAGTCCTAGAAAGCAGTTTTTTGTCTAGACTACAAGTAAAATTGCAGAATTGAACTTGTGACTGAATTTTTAAAATTAGAACAAAATTCAGCCCATTTGTTAGCCATTTAGAAGCAGTAACATTAGCTCATTGAACTATTAAAAAATTGTGTTGCAGTTATTATTTAGTGGTAAAAAATTGTTAAAAAAACTCTTTTCAAAATTTTCACACCATACTCGTTCGGTTAAATAATTTTAGTTTTCTTTAAATTTTATTTGGACCGTGTCCCGTTTTATGTTGATATATCGACTATTGTCAATTATTGTAAGAAGATCACCTTATTGTTCTGTGGTTTGGTTTCCGCGTTCTCAGGGTTGACGTCGACCATTTTGTTAGTCTGGTTTCCTGTAGATAGCAAGATGGGAAAGTACGGATTATTGAAAATTAGATTTTTAGTCTTGTAATGGAGTTTTACCTTATGTGACGAAGTTGTACCCATCAGCTCGTTCTGTTCTTCGTTTTATACGTGCTTTTTCAAAAATTTAATATAACCTCAACGTTAGTAAGTAATCTTTAACTTTTGTTGAACGCTGTTGTAAATCTAATCTGTTCTTTTATTATAGATGTCTTGATAAAGGAAATAAACATTTCCGAAAAGCTCGACCATATGACAAAGAGTATTCTATAACTAGCCCAACAATTATTCTGACTGCAAACCTCAAAATATTTCAAATACATTTTTTCTATATATATATATATATATATATATATATATATAAATATATTATATATATATATATATATATATATATATATATATATATATATATATAGAGAGATTGAATTTATATGATTCCCCTGTCCGCCGGTAACTGAAATTTTTTTGTATATAAGAGGCTGTCTTCGTATATTTGTATATCAGTTTATATACATAGTTATTTAAAAAATAGTTATTTCAAATAGTTTGTTATCATTTTTTGAATATAAAAGATTTTTCACTAAACACTAACTAGAAAAAATATATGTTTCAATACTAGAAAAATATTGAATAAATCAAACATGAGAAACTATGTATTTATATATATATATATATATATATATATATATATATATATATATATATATATATATATATATATATAATCTTTGATATTTCACCCTGTAATTTTTCTGTCATATATATATATATATATATATATATATATATATATATATATATATATATATATATTTAGGTTCGGAATTAAATTATTCATAAAAGAATACGTTATAACCATTATATATCACAATTTTATTAGGTGGAAATCTCCGTAAGTAAATGAATTAATTAGATACAAGGTCATTTATTCAGTTCGAATGCGAATGAAGAATTTCAGCATCAGCGTTTTATGAATCAAGTTATTTCTAAAGGGGTCCATACATAGTCAATCTCGATCCCGATCAGGATTTCATCATTTTGAGACCAGATCCGTCAATCTAACTCATACATTATCAATCTGAATCACCGATCTCGATCGAGATTGACTGTGTACGATCTCCTTTAAGAACAACAAAGGAATTTCTACATGCTTATTAAACATTTCCTAACCGTTAGCCGTGTGCAAAATCCCTCCTCCACTAAAAACTCCCCTCTGATATTTGTTGAAATTTTTCTTATTAATGTCATTCCAACTTCAACTTCATTCGAAGGAGCATCGTTAAACTTTCGATCTAACCGTTTGGGTGTGTCTTGCTGTCTTAGTGAAAATAAAGTAAGTGTTTTTGAGTTATACCTCAGAAAGTTATCTAATATTGTTTTAATTTGTTTTAGAGACTGATTCATTAGGAAAATTGAGCAAAATTTCTTTTCTATAGAGGAAACCAAAGAAGAAGCTATCCGATCTGATTAACGAGGAGCCCTACAGAATATATGAGGCAAAAATAATTACTTCTGCGTTCAGAGAGTCAGTACTTCTAGACTTGGGTGAGTACAATATCTTTTTACCGAAGAGAGTGACTGAAGAATACAGGTCTCATATAGAGGAGATTGCGAATATTCTATCGTATCCAAGGGAACATTGGAAACCAGAAAAACCAATTCAGCTCAAATATTTTAACTTATTAAAAACTAGGTAAATATTATTCAATTTTCTATAATATTTTTTCTCTGTCTGTGTGAATTATACAAAAATGAATTTCACTGGTGAATTAACCAAAATAGACCAAACTCTCAAATTAATTCAAGAAAATTATTCTCTTTCAAATTCTAATACATGGCAAAAAATGATTTTCTCACATATTCGTACTTGTTATAGAGCTTTGAAACGAATTAATTTTACTATAGGTGAAAAACGTAAAATATACTCCAAAATCAATCAGCTCAAACGTATGAGCTGTTTTATTAAATATTTTCCTCAACAACAACAACACAGTGGCGGAGGTTTACCGAAAAAACGTAATGATAGAATTAGGTGGAGGAATATTAATGCTATTTATGAAAATAGAGTTAGGACTGGATTTATCATTAATTTACGTCATTTAGATGTCCAACCATTCTTAGATGATTCTCTAGTTCTTTTCAAGAATAAAATGAGTAAAATTCTCAAGGATTTTAGTACTTTAAAAGTGAACACAACTTTCTGGGGTGATTTCGTTAAAGTTTCGAATGACTGTGAAATTATAGAACGAAAATATTTCGGTACGCCGAATGCAATAATCGATATATCGACAGATTTATCAATGTGGTTCAAAGAAAATGTCTTAAACAAAATTTTACATTATTTAGAAGAGAAGAGCTTTAAAGGTAGTGGTTGGGCTCTCTCGAAAGTTGTCTTATTGGAAGTAGCTATTAATAAATTTGAAATGGGTACAGGTGGTTCATCTTACATTAATTCACCCCAGGAAATAGGTAAGAAAAAAGCTTGCGTTAACGTTGTGAACAACGATAATGCATGCTTTTTCTGGAGCGTAGTCAGTTGTCTTTATCCAGCGGCTAGAAATTCATGTCGTACGTCATCATATCCTTTATACTCGGAAGTTTTGAGAACCGCAGGTTTAGAATTACCTATGAAACTTACACAAATTACGAAATTTGAAAAAATGAACGATATTTCGGTTAATGTTTATGCTTTGGAATTAACCGAGCGTGAAAATAAATCTTTTTATTCAGTGATACCTATCAGGTTGAGTCAACAACAACAGCGACTTCCTAATCGTCACGTTAATTTACTATTAGTTCAAAATATATACTATCCTAAATTAAATGAATATGAGCCGGTCATAGAAGATCCTGAAGATAGCGACGACGACAACGAAATCAGATATCATTATTGCTGGATAAAAAATCTTTCTAGACTCGTTTCAGGTCAAATCTCCAAGAAAGATGGTAAAAAATACATTTGTGATAGATGTTTGAATTATTTTAGCGCTCAAAGTAAATTGAATGAACATGAAGCGTTATGTCGTGATTTGAACCATTCTAAAGTTACTTTTCCGAAATATGACTATGTAGAATTCAGAAACCACTCCTTCAAGCAAAAATGTCCCTTTGTAATTTATGCAGATTTCGAAGCTATTTTAGAAAAGTGTAATGAAAAAATTAGTGCCAAGACAACTAAATATCAAGAACACAAACCCTACAGTGTAGGATATTACCTAAAATGCTCCTATGACGATAATCTCTCACGTTACGCTAGTTTTCGTGGAGAAAATTGTCTAGATTGGTTCTACGATGAAATTGATAAAATTGGTAGATTTATTTATTCAAAAATTAAGCACATTGAACCTATGACGGAGGTACCTGATGAAGTCACCACTCATTGTCATATTTGTGAAAAACCCTTCACAAATAAGGAGATAATTGTTAGAGATCACGATCATTTTTCCGGGGAATTTAGGGGGTGGGCTCATCAGAACTGTAATTTAAATTTCAAAAAACTTTTTATTGTCCCAATATGCGCCCACAACCTCTCAAATTACGATGGTCACTACATCGTGAAGTCACTTCTTCAACGAGGACCAATCAACCCCCTAGCCCTCAATAAAGAACGATACATTTCATTCACCTATTATCACAAGGAAACTAAACTTAGATTCAGATTTATAGACTCATTTAGATTTATGGGAGCCAGCTTGGACGAACTAGTTTCAACCCTGATTCTAGGTAATTTCAATAATCTGAAAAAAGAGTACCCCGATCTAGTCGATGAGGAATTTGAGCTTCTAACCCAAAAAGGTGTCTTTCCCTACGACTATATAACCGATTTCGATAAACTTAACGATCCAACACTTCCTACCATCGAAAAATTCTACAATAAACTCACCGATTCTCATATTAGTGAGAAAAGTTACCGTCATGCTCAAAAAGTGTGGAAAACCTTTAATATTCAAACACTAGGCGAGTACAGTGACCTCTATATGAAAACCGATATAATGTTGCTCGCAGATGTAATGGAAAATTTTGGGGAAACAGCTACAAAAACCTATAATCTCGATCCAATTTGGTTCAATACTTTACCTTCATACACATGGTCCTGTATGCTTAAATATACGAAATGCCGCTTGGAACTTATAAAAGACATAGATATGATTATGTTTATCGAGAGAGGTATACGTGGGGGCATTTCGTGTTGCATGAATAGATTTTCAGAAGCTTATAATCCTCGTATGAATGATTTTGATCCAAGTAAACCTACAAAATATATCTTTTATATCGATATGAATAATTTATATGGGTATACCATGGGACAATTTTTACCATATGGAGGGTTCGAATGGTGTGAAAATACCGATATCGATGTAACTAAAATACCTGACGATTCTCCCGAAGGTTATATACTAGAGGTAGACATCGATTATCCCCCGAAATTACACGATCTTCATAAAGATCTACCATTTTGCTGTGAACACCTCACCCCTCCAGAAGAAGGAGTACATAAAAAGCTATTGTGTACCCTGTTCAATAAGAGAAATTACGTGATTCACTATAGGAATCTCAAGCAGGCATTAAAAGCAGGTTTGGTTCTTGTAAAGGTTCACAAGGTGCTGAAATTCAAGCAGAGTCCATGGCCTATATAGATCTGAATACGGATCTAAGAACAAAAGCTACCACTACGTTTCAGAAAAATCAATTTAAACTTGCTAATAATGCCGTTTTTGGTAAAACGATGGAAAACATTCGATTACACAGGGTAATTCGGTTAGTAAATAAATATGAGGGTCGTTACGGAGCTAGAAATCTCATTTCCTCCCCCCGATTTCATAATCGACTTGTTTTTGGAGAGGATATGATGGCAATCGAAATGAAAAAGTCCGAAAAACTCTTCAATAAACCTCTGTATATCGGCATGACTATTTTAGATATTTCGAAAACTTTTATGTACGATTTTCATTATGATTTTATGTTGTCGAAAGCACCCCCAGGGGGTTGTAAAATCCAATATGTAGACACTGATGCTTTCATATATGAGCTAAACTGTGATCCGTACAAAATTATTAAAGAAAACTGTCATACTCATTTCGATACTTCAGACTATGCTCCAGACAACCCCTATCAAATTCCTTTGCTAAACAAAAAAGTCCCTGGTCTAACGAAAGATGAAGTGAACGGTAAAATAATTACTCATTTTGCAGGCCTTCGATCCAAAATGTACAGTTTCAAAGTTCAGGGGGGTAAAATAACGAAAAAATCTAAGGGTGTTAGATCGTATGTTGTTAGAAATAAGATAACTTTCGAGGATTATGTACGTTGTTTGCGAGAGAAGGACGAAAAAGTCATTAATCAAAATTCAATCAGATCCTACGCCCATACACTGTATTCCATAGAACAAAGTAAAATAGGGTTAAGTCCTCACGACGATAAACGTTATTTAATTCCATCGTCGTTCGATACTTTACCATGGGGTCACTATTCACTTTAATTATTTTTTTGTTCTAGAGAGAGAGAGACTATGGATCATCAAGACCAAAGCATACCTCTAATTTCTCTTCAAGAATTTTCCATTCAAAAAATTATCGAAAATATCCAGTCTTTTTGTGACATACTTAAATTAGGTCTTCCAAAACTCATAACTTTAGAGTTATTAGAAAAATTCAGTTCAATTAAATGGAAATTCATTGTAAAAGAGAATGAGAAAGATAAAAGTAGATTTTTTAGAAAACGTGGTAGGGATGATATCTATGTCCAAGAGTGGTATTATGTTTTCAAAAACTATTACAGAATTGAGGATTTTAATTTAACTATATGCGGAAACTGTTACAAAAAATTATTAATTTGGTTCAAACACTATAACTTTAGTACAAAATTTAAAATAATGAAGGGTCAATATGATTTATTTATGCCGCCTGGAGATATATCCTTCTTATATCGAATAAAAAATTTTTGGTGTCAGGCGGAATACAATCATAAAGTTTTTAGGATATACAAAAATGAAGAGGGTAAAAAACTGAAACTTTCCATAGACAGATTAATTGTTTCCTATGACGAAAACAGTGATATTGATTAACATACAGGCTAGAGAGAGAGAGAGATATGTGGAAAATTTAATAATATTTTTTTGTATGTCTTGATGAGTAAAATTATATTGTTTTATCTAACTGTATCAATGCTTTGTTTATATATATATCAAATATATACTATGGTTGAATAAAGTGATTGTAAATTATTTCGTTCTTTATTTCTTGATTCAACAAAATAGGAAAGGTACCTAATTTATGCAACCAACAATACACCTTCATGAATTTAGATCAGTAAACAGAATCATAATGTGTGTGTGTGTGTATATATATATATATATATATATATATATATATATATATATATATATATATATATATATATAGGTAGGAGAACCTCTGTTATTTTTCTGTCTAACAAGTGTCTCTCTCTAAAATTTCATATAAGTCAAACGCTTTGATATTTTACCCTGTAGTGACAAGGGAGTAACTGTTTTATTTTTTCCTTAAATTTCGTATAAGTCAAACGATTACTCTTGGAACATGACTCACGTTCGTAGATTTCAATCATGAAAAAATTTCTTATATATATATATATATATATATATATATATATATATATATATATATATATATATATATATATATATTAAAAAGTTGAATCATTGGTGTAGGTGTGACGACATAACTTACAATCGTAACCTCTATAAACTGAAGACTTCCTCCTTCACTCTGTATGTCAGTCATCTTCCAAGATGACTGATTATCGTAATTAGAAACCTGACCGATAGGGGACCAGCTCCATGAACTGAATTATGACTGGATTATCGTAATTAGAAACCTGACCGATAGGGGAGCGTTTCAAGATGACGGAACACGGTATTATTGTAATTCGGAACCCTACCAACAGAGAGCGTTCTGACAGATCACAGATTCACAACTACCCAGCGACTTCCGCTGAGAACTAGGGTTGGAACCCCCGTTCCCATCGAAGTCGTTAACGACATTCAACGACTTTCGAACGACTTTCATCGAAGTTGTTAACGACTTCGATGAAAGTCGTTCGACTTCGTTGAGAACGAGGGTTCCAACCCTCGTTCTCATCGAAGTCGTTAACGACATTCAACGACTTTCATCGAAGTCGTTAACGACTTCGATGGAAGCCGTTCGACTCCGTTGAGAACGAGGGTTCCAACCCTCGTTTTCATCGATATATATATATATATATATATATATATATATATATATATATATATATATATATATATATATATATATATATATATATATATATATATATATATATATATATATATATATATATATATGAGGTAGGAGAACCTCTGTTATTTTTTCTGTAAGTCAAACGCTTTGATATTTCACCCTGTAGTGACAAGGGAGTAACTGTTTTTTTCCTTAATTTTCGTATGAGTTCAACGATATTCTCACTCTTGGAACATGACTCATGTTCGCAGATTTCAATCATGAAAAAATTTCTTATATATATATATATATAAAAATCATGAAAAATTAATGAGTGGTTTCAACAATTTTGACAAGTCTCGACTTGTATAATATTTTGAATATAGATTAGTCATAATCTGTTATTTCTTTAGTTGAAAAACATAAGAGAGGAGATAAGGTTTTTGGTTAGAGGGTTGAGGGGGGGAGAGAGTGGATAAGGAACAGGATCTTCACTCTACGAATAAACTACACAGTTGAGTATTGAAGTTTGAAGTATCATAATGTCTCAAGACAGTGGTTTTATCGAGGACTATGATGACGACGTTGATGGAATTTTCGATGCTGAACTGAATCGTATAGTGAAGATGTACGATGAGGGTATTAAGAATGAGACTAATTTTCTGTTAAATGGACCAAATCGAAATAAATTGTGGTCTTGGACCGAGTATTCTACATATTGACTGTGGTATAAGTTCAGTCCGAAACTTTATACCTTCAATCAAGTTCACCTGTAACGAAGCTGTAATTTCCTTCGATAACTGGGAATGGGATACCTTCATTTCAAAACTTCAAAATGAGGATGCCAATAATAATTCTGGTGTTGAAATAGTGCGATCATGGGAGAATTCAACGTTGAGCATATCCAAGTGGGGTAATTTTCTATTCTTCAGTAACGATGACGTAGAGAAAATCATTCAATTGAACGGTATAATCTCTAGTAGAATCGAGATGTTAAAAAATCAAAAGTTTCCATACTACTATAGGAATTTTCTGGAAGTCATCAGGGAAGCATCTATGAACGGAAGTGAGAAATCATCTGAAGAACTCGTAACAGAATTCTGTAAAATTAGTTCTTCAGTGAACAGTTACATCATATTAGAATGTATGTTGTATAACAAGAATAAAATATTAAATGATGTACACAAGGAAAATTTTGTATAATAAAAAATGTATATGAAATTGATATTTATTTCACTCCATTTTGAACACCTCTCATGAATTAAGTATATTATATATATATATATATATATATATATATATATATATATATATATATATATATATATATATATATATATATATATATATATGTATATATAATACATTTTAAGTCGAAAAAGTATTACATAAAATAGGAGATAAGGTATTGGTTAGATGACTGTTCATGGATAAGGACCATGACTCGTGGATTAAGTCTGCGATACACTCTAATTTCAGTAGAGTATTGAAGCTTATATTTCACCAGGTTATTTTTTCTTATATATTAAAATTTTATATTAATCAACAAACGATATGTATAATAGTGGTAGGAACAATCCTATGCTCGATTTCTTTAATAATTATCATGAGAAAGTTTTTACACTGTTCAAATTCACACTATTTTTTCAGGTACATAGTTAAATTATTATGATGAAATAAGCATGTATATAACGTGTGAGTAATTGACCTTGTTCTAATTTATGTACTATTCTAATGAACAATAGAATATTTTATTATGAGATATTCAGCAGAATAATTAATTTTTAGTACATATGAATGAAGATAACATTAAATCTCGATCTTATATAAGAATCATTGAGAGGGAAAACGAAACATTATTAATTGAAAACCATGAGTTTGAAAAAATTTATTAATCGTACTTGTAAGTAACAGTGTTCTTGTTTTAGATTTCATTGAACAAGAAATCTATATAAATAATATTTACCTAGTTTTTAATTAGTTTAAATATTGTAGCTGGATGGGTTTTTCCGGTTTCCAATGTTCCCTTGGATACGATGGAATATTCTCCTGTTGTAATCTCCCCTATATAAGGTCTGTATTCTTCAGTCACTCTCTTCGGTAAAAAGACATTGTATTCACCCAAGTCTAGAAGTACTAAATCTCCGAACTGAGACGTAATTATTTTTGCCTCGTATATTCTGTAGGGCTCCTCGATAATCAGATCGGATAGCTTCTTCTTTGGTTTCCTCTCTAGGAATGAAACTTTGTTCAATTTTCCTAATAAATCCATCTCTAAAACAAATTAAAAAATATTAAATAACGTTCTGAAGTATAACTCAAAAATAAAAACTTACTCGATTTTCACTAAGCCAGGAAGACACACCCAAACGGTTAGATCGAAAGTTTAACGATGCTGCTTCGAATGAATTTGAAGTTGGAATGAAATTAATAAGAAAAATTTCAACATTTAGAATTATTAGAAGGAAGTTTTTAGTGGAGGAGGGATTTTGCACACGGCCCAAAAATGTTGAATAAGCATGTAGAAATTCCTTTGTTGATTTTTAAGGGAGATCGTACACAGTCAATCTCGATCGAGATCGGTGATCCAGATTGATTATGTACGAGTTAGATTGACGGATCTGGTCTCAAAATGATGAAATCCTGATCGAGATTGACTATGTATGGACCCCCTTAGAAATATAACATAAAACGCTGATGCTGAAATTCTTCAGTAGAACGAAGTAACGACCTTGTATCTAATTAATTCATTTACTTACGGAACAGAGAATTTGCTGACACCGGCTTCAATTCTACATTCGTCGATTAGCTGATATTGACTCAGTCCGTTTTCATTCGAACGCGATTATATTTTATATATCAAAATGGAAATGAATTTTTAAGAAAATAACTATTTTGTATGTATGTAATTTGATATCCAAATCTACGAATACGGTCTCCTATATACCAAAAGAATTTCTGTTCCCCTACGGTCCTATATATCATATAATTTCAATCTACTGAACAAACATGAAGACTCCTGGGGGCCCGGTGCCTCCATGGGGGACCTCCTGAGACCCCATGAAGACACCTGAGGGCCCCCTATTCCTATATATATATATATATATATATATTATATATATATATATATATATATATATATATATATATATATATATATATATATTATATATTATTCATATAATTTCATTCTGAACCTACATGAAGACTCCTGGGGGCCCACATGAAGACTCCGCGGGGCTCGGTGCCGCCCTGAAGAATCCCTCATAAAAAATTTCAGTTCTCTGGATCCCTATTAATAGCAACATAAAAAAAAAAACTAACGATCTTACAGATCACTGTATAATCGTCATTCAGAACCTGGTCAACAGATGGTGGATCGTGTATGACAGGTCACTGTATTCTCATCATTCACAATCTCACCAACAGAGGGGAGGGCGTTGGAATTGTATTCAAAATTTAAATGTTTAACGTATTACAGTTCTATGCTCCGAGATATCTATGATTCAAAATGACATTTGACAGTTACGAATAACAGATCGGATGACGTATGACAGATCTGAGATATCTATGATTCAAGATTAACGTCGCGCAAGTTAGTTATATCACTCGCTTAATCCTAATTATAACAATGGGTTGATGGATGACCGGTCTGAGTACTAGACTCTGGTGCAGAAATTCTGCGGTTCGAATCCCAGACACCGACACAGCTTTTTTCATTTATTAATATTTCAGCTAGGGCTAGGATCGATTAGAAGGAGTGAGAGGACCCTCATGAGAGAGAGAGAGATAGTCAGGGCCCCCCAGGGCAGGATAGAGGAGAAGGAGCGTCTATATTAGATGAAAGAGGGCCCCCAGGCCCCATGACGTCATAGCATCCATCTTGAATACCGATTTGACGTAGACGGAAAGGTCCCCCACCTCCATGGCCGCCATTGTGAGTTAGAACTGTCTTACTGTTAACTACTATGATTTCTTGCCAATTCATACGTAGATGTTTGATGATTTTGTTAAACATCTACTAGGATGTCTAAAATCTTATCTTTGTTAGTTGCAGTTTTTAGTCTGCCAGATCTTGGGCGATTCTGTACGCTACCGGTTTCATTAAATTTATATAATATTCTGGAAACTGTTGATTTACTTATAGGGGCATGTTGAGGATTTAACGTTTTTTATCGCCATATCCATTTAACATTATTATCTGGATCCTTTCTTTTTCCGATAAGTACACCATTCTTAGTTTACTTTTCACAAATACTACTCAAACACTGCATGTATCAAATACCAAGATTAAATCAATTTACAATTTTATAATTTGAACACTGCTGTTATTAAGTAAAAAAAATCTGACATTTGACAGGTGATTTTTGACACATTTTTTCATTGCTTACTACTGTTTTTTTTTTAATAACCGTATACCAGTGACGTACCAGCAGTCTTCCAAAATATAGAGAAATTAAATCACATATTTGCAATTTTATAGGTTACTTTCTTAGTAATGTAGTACTTGTTCTATATTTTTGGAAAGAGGAAAGAATGAGCTTTTCTACGATACATCACTCGACCTACGTTGTCATTTAAAAAAATCTAAGATGGCGACGGTACACTGAACGGTGACGTCACCTGACTTTGACAGGTCCTCTTAAAAATGCAGAATATATTCCCGTTAGAAATCTAAGGTCGAAAGTACCGAAAATGGTTCCATTGCACATGCGCACTGAGTCGGTCTTTCCTTATGGAAATTCGCATGTAAAATGAGCAGAAGTGGGGTTGAATTAGCCTAGCCTGTTCTAGGGTCAATGACCTCTCTGATTTATGTATGGTCTAATGACCATTATTCATATTATACTATGCAAATGGAATATATACAAATCAATCTCTTGAAGGTAGGTAGCGGGGGATAGATACAAGGATGAAAATATAACTATTTATTTAATTGTTACATAATAATTTTATTAATTGTATAATAATTATAGGTTATGATCAATCACTATCCATCAATAGATCATCATGAGGAATGGTCGAAGGCACCTTATAATGTCCCCAACGAAGCGTCTCATCTGTTCCAGGTATTAAATATCTCTTATCGTCTTCAGGGCTGAGTGCAATTTTCTGCTGTGTGATGGAATATACCTTATGCTTATCGGCTCTAATCAAGTTTTGGGTTATTGTAACCTCCTTCCATGTATCAAGACATTTCTCATAATCTTCAAAAGTAATCTTCGTTCTCACAACTGACGATTTGACTCCTTTTGCTTTCTTCATAACGCCTGCATTTTTAATAATATCATCTATCTCATAATCATCGTATCCTCCATCAGCCCATTGCTTCTTTTCTTTTTCTATATCTTCACGAGTCTTTAATACTTTCGTAGTGTATAATTTTGAACGAAGTCCCACAAAATTTGTCATAGGAGTTCCATTGTTCTCATCTTTCATCATACCCAATACTTTCATATTCACTTGAGGAATTCCATAAGTATTATCAGATAGATAATCTGACTTGTCAAAACGGGCATGACAATCACGTTTCATAACCTCATATGGATCTTTATGAAGCTCGTAGATTAAACTGTCAGTGTCCGTATAGATGGCGCTGCAGTCGCCCCCAAACTCGTTTTTCATATAATCATAATGAAAAGCATAAATGGTTGTTTTGGCCAAGTCGAGTATTGCCTGTCCAACATATATAGGTTTATTCAAGAAGACTTCCATTTTTCTCAATTCAATAGCAACAAGATTTTCGTTGAATATCTTACAGTTCTTGAATTCAGGTTTAGCAATATATGCCTCAGCACCATACCGTCCAGACCATTTAGTTAGAAGGCACACGTTGACACGTTTACGTATATTCTCCATAGTTTTACCGAAAACAGCTTTATTCATAAGTTTGAATAAATTTTTTTCAAACTTGTTCTTCGCATTCTTTCGAAGTTCAGTGTTCAAATCGATATAACTTTCAAGCCAAGGTGCTTGCTTGAACTTTAGTGCTTTATGAATTTTTTTAAGTACCAAACCATGTTTAATCGCCTGCATCATCCTTATAATGAATAATATATTTTTTTTATGATGTAGTGTGGCCATCAATTTTGAAGGTTCCTTTCCAGTCTTACGAGGTTTACCAGTCTTTGGATTAATATGTTCAGAACAAAATGAAATATCTTCATGGAGATCGTGTAACTCTTGAGGATACTCAAGATCCACCTCTAGCATATATCCTATATCTGCGTCATCCGGAATGGAGGTGACATCAATATCAGTATTTTCACACCATTCGAACCCTCCGTATGGGAGATATTGACTCATGGCCCAACCATATTGATTATTTATATCAAAGAACATCAAATACTTTGAACTTTTCGTCGGATCATGATTGTTACCATAAACGTTGTTTGCAGTAGCTCCACGTATGCCTCGTTCAACGAAGAGAAACATATCTGGATGTGTAATGTGAAATAGTGAACAGGATCAAGCTTATAGGTTTCAAGACAGCTCGATAGAAATTGTTCGAATACTTCTGTCAGAAGAAGAATGTCAGTCTTCATGTATAGATCAACGTATTCGCCCAAGTTATTACACTTGAATTCATTCCAAACTCGTTGTGCCCTACGATACAATCTTTAAGGGCAGGGTTTATTATCGAGATTATTATAGAAAGCCTCAATAGATGGCTTGTTTCACCAAATCTCGAAAATGCATCAAGGTAATCATATGGCATAACCCCCTTCTTTGTAAGTAGTTTGAAGCGATTCTCATCTAATTCAGAAAACTGCGATCTCAGATTTGGATATTCAGTTAAGTATGTTGCTAGGTTATCTAGTGAGGAGTTCATAAATCGAAATGAATCAATGAAACGGAACTGAATTGGTGTTTCATCAATGTGTTTAGTGGATGAAATATACTTTTCTTTAGTTATAGATAGTAAATCAACTTTTCCTTGCATCCTTGTTGCAACATCCTCAATAATGAAATTAGCATCATATCCACAGAGGTTATGAAACACCACAGAGATTACATGGCTATCTTGATAGTTTATATTGCATGATTCATGAGCAGCACCTCTATAATTGTTTTCAGGAATCAAATGGTTATGGTCTCGCACTTTCTTATCGTCCAGAGAGAAAGCATGATCACATATATGACACTTCATAGCATTTCAAAATTCAGTTTCGTCCTTAGGAGTCATATTAATATTATACGAACACCAAAAGACAGTAGACATATCTTCTGCTAGCTGTTTTATTTCATCTGCAAACCACTGCATACAATCTTCTCCACGATGAGCTTTATAAAAACTTAGAGAATCGTCATAGGAACATTTCAGATAATATCCTACAGCTGCAGGTACATGATGTTGCAGCTTTTTATTATCATCGGTGGTTTCAAAATGCTTTCTAAATCTGCGTAAATAATGAATGGTGCTTTTTCTTTATTCTTATGATTTTGGAATTTAAGAATATTTTGATCTTCTTGAGGCATCTTAATAGCAGTCTCATTCATCATAAAGCAGATTTTCGTATGTTCCTTCAGCTTATCAAGAGACTGGTAATAGTGGAGACATCTGTCGCAAATATACTTTTTTATCTTTTTTTTACTTAACTGTTTTGATACCAGACGAGATAAATTTTTGATTAAAACATAATGGTATTTTATTTCCACCTCAGCATTATTTCCATTATCATTATTATTTTCAGAGAAATAGATATTCTGAACCAATAAAAGATTTATATGTTTATCAACACAGTTTTTAGTCAAGTATAGTTGAAGAGTGATGAATCTATTTGCTTTTTTCTTGAGGATGTAAACATTGATAGACACTTCGTTCTATTTTTAAAATGACGGAATCTGCTTCATAGTCATAGGAAACTGAATTCCTCTCAGTTTAAGTACTTCCGAATAATGTGGATACTTTGTTATTCTATCAGCATGCTTCTGATCTTTTTCTTCAACAGGAAACAACGCAGCCACTACAGCCCAAGCAAAACAAGCGTTATCATTATTCTTCAAATTAATGCAGGCATGTTTTTTCTTTAATTCCTCTGGTATTTCAATGTAAGATGATCCCAATTGAGGGGTGAATTTATTAATATTAACACCCAAATTAACAACTTGCTTCAAGGCCCATCCAGAGTCTCGCTCTTGAAACTCTTCCAACTTTCTCAGTAAAGGTTCTTTAATGTTCTCATCACACCAATAATTAAGATCAGTATCTCTGTATATAGGCTTATTAGATGTTGTGAAATATTTGAATTCACTCAATACACGACTATCGCTCACAATTTCAAACTCTCCACCTAACACTGCGTTAACCTTGACAGCTTCAGTTTGTTTCAAGTTATTGATTAGCCGTCGTCTGAATATCACACGACAATCAGCTAAAAACTCTATAGGATCCTTATGTCTGAGGTTTGAAATAACCCCTGTTCTAATACGGCAATCAAAAGCTGTAGTTAAATCATCCCAGCGAACTCTATCCCTTGCTGTTTCTAGTCGAGTAGTTATACCAGCTCCCTGCTTCTTCAAAATTTTCAGCTGGCTACGCATACTCTTCACTTGTCCCATTTTCATTGTTAGATTCTGCTTCTTTCCAATCATCTTCACCGATTTCAATTTCTTGTTGATTCTCCGAAGAGCTAATGAGCACTCTGTAAGTCTATCATTAACCATTTTTTCATCATTGATTATTTTCAGGAAACACAGCAGTGCCCGTATCTTATTCAACAGTGCAGCAATCATGTTGGTTGTTGTCTCATGAACGATCAGAAGAAACTGAATCAGAACTCTAGAATTCAACGATTTAATACAAATCAAGTCAACGGAATACTAAACATTAGTACAAGATATCCACGGTGTAAAAAAAATAATATAGACTAGGAACTTATATTTTCCATATTATTCTATGAACCGTTACTAGAAAATATACTATGATCACCGTATAAAAAATAAATTTAAGATGTAATAAATATTATATTTAGTTCCTGAACCTCAAGTAGACCCCTGAACAGGGTATGTGGTGTCGCACCGGAACTATGCCATCAGAGCACCAATTAGAGGTTAGGAACTAGATACAATATTCATAGATCTCAAATTTATATTAGCTTTACGTAATCGATTAATTTTTCATGTAATTATCTATAAAATGTAAATTTGAGGTGTAATAAATATTATATCTAGATTCTAAGCCTCAAGTAGACCCCTGAACAGGGTATGTGGTGTCGCACTGAAACTATGCCATCAGAGCACCAATTAGAGGTTAGGAACTAGATACATTATTCATAGATCTCAAATTTATATTAACTTTCCATAATAAAATAATTTTTATTTAATTCTCTTGTTACCGAAATTTGGCCAATAGGACGCGTCTTCTAAAGCCAGGACAAGACCTAGGCAACTATTTCCCCAGAACTTCGACAATTGTTATACCTACTCATTAACGATGACTGCCCACTTTGTACATAGGTCTTACAGACATCAAGAGCAAGTACTCTCTCCCTATAGGGATATGTCTATCATGCCTTCGTGAAGGAAATAGTCGGTCGTCCCTTTTATACCAGAATGGAGCCACAATTAATTAATGAATCAGTATTGTTTACTTATTTTCTTAAAGATTAAGGAAATCCAACTTACCTATTTATTCTGCACAAGATACACGGAATCGTGAAATTCAGTTATCTGTAAAAAGATTGTGAAGATAAGTCACATTATGTTAGATCATCGAATAACAAATTATTACATTTCACCCTCATAATAAAAAATTTTACAAGTTAAACTTCGAATGAAATTTTTCATTCAAGTCAAAATAAAACACACACAAAATAAAAAATCTTAATATCTCAGAAACGGAACATTTTAAAGTAAAAATAATATTTCCGCAGACTCTCTGACACCCCTTAACACGTTGACCGCCGGTGACTCAACTGTTGAGTCATGCCAGTCCTCCGCTGAAGGCCGATGACTCAATTGCTGAGTCACATGCAATCTAAAACGTTAATGACCTTTTGACGCTCCATAACATATTATAATATAAACACCATAATAAAATAATTCACCCTCATAATAAAAAAATTTACAAGTTCAACTTTGAATGAAAGTATAAAAATCTTAATATCTCAGAAATGGTACACTTTAGGGTAAAAATAACGTTTCCGCAGACTCTCAGACACCCCTTAACACGTTGACTGCCGGTGACTCAACTGTTGAGTCATGCCAGTCCTCCGCTGAAGGCCGATGACTCAATTGCTGAGTCACATGCAATCTAAAACGTTAATGACCTTTTGACGCTCCATAAATATATTATAATATAAACACCATAATAAAATAATTCACCCTCATAATAAAAAAATTTACAAGTTCAACTTTGAATGAAAGTATAAAAATTTTAAAACATTTTAGGGTGAAAATAACGTTTCCGCAGACTCTGAGACACCCCTTAGTGACCTTTTGACGTTCCGTAACATATTATAATATAAACACTCTATTAAATAATTCATACTCATGAAAAAAAAATCTTACATAAAAAATAATTGAGTTATTACAACGCTACTAGGCTTAACATTTGCAGCAGATATTCCTATACAAAGCCGTGAACAGCACAATGATGAGTGACCCTTGTTGATACAATTCTTTTTTCCATTAGTCTGTAAAAGCAACACTTTTTAGTCTCATTTTCACCGAAAATACTTACTATTGCGGCGTATCGCAAAAAATCAGTCAACGGAAGTAGTTTTTCTATCCGTCTTAGGCCTGTTTCTTGTCTGATACCTATAGGTATGTATATACAAATTTGTGCATATTAGCACCTCCAGCGGTTCCTATCGAGTCAACCTGAATTTGGTACCTGTGATTGTTTTTGTTGCAGAAGGAGAGCTGCAACCGCCGCCATTTTTTCCTATCTGACATTTTTTTTTCATCTGACATGTTTCATTTTGAAACTTAGCATATGATAGGTGTCAAGAAAAAATTTCCACTTATTAATTTTGTTCGCCTAGCCTGGCAGGAGGAGACAAATTTCCGAAAACTTTGAAGGTTGTTATTATGGTTGCCAACCCTCCCGGACTACCCGGGAGGGTAGTCCGGGATAGTAATAATGGTTATCCTCCCGACCTCCCGGGTTACAATTATTTCTCCGCTTTTTCTGAAATTATACATTACCTTCGCTCTAACAAAACTTCGATCTTTAATGATTATGATTTTATGGTGAAGAACGTAAAATACTAGATACTGCTCAAAAGCAAAGTAAATGTAAATTTAAAATTAATTG
The DNA here is from genome assembly GCA_030704885.1 of Cynegetis impunctata. Classification (NCBI taxonomy): domain Eukaryota; kingdom Metazoa; phylum Arthropoda; class Insecta; order Coleoptera; family Coccinellidae; genus Cynegetis; species Cynegetis impunctata. The sequence goes on along the minus strand of JARQZK010003130.1, from coordinate 23,009 downwards.
ACAATTTCTTACACCTCCCTTCGAGAGTTGGCAACCTTAGTTGTCATTGGTAACTGTCGCAATGAAAGTGTGTAATTAGAATGACATGTGTGAAATTTCTATATTAATATACGTCCCGAGCATCTCCAGCGGTTCGCATCACATGAAATCAGCTGAAAATTACTTCATAGTTTTCAATTTATTTCCTTTTAAAGTACCTACCTATATCGTGCGAAGTGCGCGAATGAAAATTTATTATATATTTTATATATATATATATATATATATATATATATATATATATATATATATAAATATAAATCTATATATATATATATATATATTATTTATAATATTGATTGTAGTAGAGGGGAAATTTGGTATTCAACTTGTTCATTTACGATGGGGTAATTCCTCTTAATGGCACTACTAATTTCTAAAATTTCCAACAGGTCAAGACGTTTGCCCTTTTTACCTGGGTGGAGGCATATCGTTTTCTCGAAGTCGATGAAATGGTTAACTTTTATACAATGCTCTGAGAAACCAGTGGTGTTTTTGTTAAACAAAATTGACTTTTTATGTTCTTCTACGCGAGTGTTGATTTTTTTTTTTTTTGTTTTTTTTTTCTGCCTGTTTGTCCGATATAAAATGATGGGAATTCATTACAAAAAGATTTTGTAAACACCACTGTTTTCTCCAATATTGTTCCTATCCTTGTTATTGACTAAGAGTGACTTTAAATTACGTTTATTTGTACATATGCTTTTAATAACCGTTTTGTGATAATCTGTTGATGATTCTATTACTAATTCCTGGAATATAGTTTATTATTAAATGATATTTTTTGTTCGCTTTTTATGACTGGTGAGGGATAAATTGAATTTAGAATATTCTTATGTCGTTTTTTTTTTATCATTTGATCAATCAAGATGTCTTTATAGCCGTTATTTATTGCTAATAATTTTAAAAATATTAACTTCTTTAGTAAAATTTTCTTCAGAAAGAGGAATGGCAAAAAGTCTATGTATGAATGAGTGAAATGCACTTAATTTAATTTTAATTGGTTGACTGCTATCATTGTGTATTAGCGTATCTGTAAAAGTAGGTTTTCTGTAGATATTAAATGTAAGAGCATGTTCTTTCTAGTTATTTGGATATCTAAAAAGTTAAGGGAATGTTTGTTCATTTTCTATTTCTTTTTGTGAATTGAATTGAAGGGTGAAAAGAGTTAATGTATTTGAGAAAATTATCTAACTGTCTATCCGTCCCACACCATATACAAAAAATGTCATCAACATAACGCCGCCATAATAAAACATTACTAATCAGGCTGTTTGTAGATTCAAAGATTTTATTCTCTAAGTCAGACATAAAGATTTCACTGAGAAGAGGTGATAACGATGAACACATTTGCAAACCATCTTACTGATGATAAACTATGCCATTAAATTCAAAATTAACTTTGTTTTTAGACATAGAGTCGATGCGAAATCATTTCCTGAACTATTTCGGGTGATATATTACTATTTGAATTCAAAATCCTTCTAATGATATTTTTCAATTCATTGTTCGGAATAGAAGGAAATAATTTATTACGTCAAAAGAGATTAATTTTGCATTGAGTGGAATCTTGAGATTTTTCAACTGATTAATGAGGCAAAGAGTTTTTTATACTGTAAGTAGGGTTGAATTGTATTAAAAGAAGGTAGTTTTTTATTTAGATATTGACATATTTTATAGGCAGGGTGCATTTATGTAACGATACTATTGGACGCATAGGACAGTCAGGTTTATGTATCTTAGGTAGAGTGTATAAACCTCGGAATTTGCGGATTCATCGTGGACAAAATTGCAAGATTGGTATGTTGAAAAATATTTGGGCAATTCTTAATGAGTATTTACTTCTGATTGGTATTTCATTGTAGGATCATTTTTTGAGTTCAATGAAGTTATTGGAGTTGAATAGATTTTCAGTTTTTTTCTAACATAAGTTTTTTTTGTCCAATAATAGTGACAGTAATTACCTTTGTCCGCTTTACATATTATTAAGTTGTTTTTCTGAAATTTTTGATTTTAACTGTTTGATAATATTCAATTCCATTGTTTTTTAATGAAAGATTGAGTTTTTGAATATGATGTTCACATATAGTTTTTTCAAAGTTCGAAATTATTTATATTTGTTGAATTCAAGGCCAGTTCAGTGTTAACGGCTAAAAGTTTTTATGTCATTTTTATTATGGAGTTTTGGGCAATATTTTAGTCCTTTGTTTAGTAATTTTATTTCTTCATTAACTGAAATTTGTATTTGTGAAATTTTTGGACTCTATTATGAAACTCGAATATCGTTTTTGTGTCACTATTGGTCAATAAAGAAAAGGACTTACAAGAAATTGGTTAGTTCCTTAAGCTTCTTCAATTGTCTCTCATATTGGTTCATGGCATATTTCTTCACTTTCTTCTCTCATAGTTTTTGTCGATAACATCAAATTCAACAGGGTGAGTTCTATAAGACAATTCACTTGGATAATTTTGAGGTGAAGTCCTGAATTGTATCTTCGTTTGTACATTTTTTTGATTTCCATCTTCAACCAAAATCTATAGGCTGCATGTACGTGGCTGATTTAGATTCTTTCGAATTCATGCTTGCAAAGAGATCTTTCATATACTTCGGTGTTAATATTGTTCTTCAAACATTTTTTGTTGAACCAAATATGGTTGTTGCATGTTTTGAATTTGATAAGTACTCTTCTGTAATACGTAGCGAGATATGCGTTGCTAGCATTTTTAATAACTAATATTGAACTACTTACAGTATAAAAAACTCTTTACAGCTCATTAATCAGTTGAAAAATCTCAAGATTCCACTCAATGCAAAATTAATCTCTTTTGACGTAATAAATCTATTTCCTTCTATTCCGAACAATGAATTGAAAAATATCATTAGAAGGGATTTGAATTCAAATAGTAATATATCACCCGAAATAGTTCAGGAAATGATTTCGGCATCGACTCTATGTCTAAAACAAAGTTATTTTGAATTTAATGGCATAGTTTATCAACAGTCAGATGGTTTGCCAATGGGTTCACCGTTATCAAAATCTTTGAATCTACAAACAGCCTGATTAGTAAAGTTTTATTATGGCGGCGTTATGTTGATGACATTTTTTGTATATGGTGTGGGACGGATAGACAGTTAGATAATTTTCTCAAATACATTAACTCTTTTCACCCTTCAATTCAATTCACAAAAGAAATAGAAAATGAACAACATTCCCTTAACTTTTTAGATATCCAAATAACTAGAAAAGAACATGCTCTTACATTTAATATCTACAGAAAACCTACTTTTACAGATACGCTAATACACAATGATAGCAGTCAACCAATTAAAATTAAATTAAGTGCATTTCACTCATTCATACATAGACTTTTTGCCATTCCTCTTTCTGAAGAAAATTTTACTAAAGAAGTTAATATTTTAAAATTTTTAGCAATAATAACGGCTATAAAGACATCTTGATTGATCAAATGATAAAGAAAAAACGACATAAGAATATTCTAAATTCAATTTTATCCCTCACCAGTCATAAAAAAGCGAACAAAAATATCATTTAATAAACTATATTCCAGGAATTAGTAATAGAATCATCACAGATTATCACAAAACGGTATTAAAGCATATGTACAAATAAACGTAATTTAAAGTCACTCTTAGTCAATAACAAGGATAGGAAATATTGGAGAAAACAGTGTTGTTTACAAAATCTTTTGTAATGAATGCCCATCATTTTATATCGGACAAACAGGCAGAAAAATCAAAACTCGCGTAGAAGAACATAAAAAGTCAATTTTGTTTAACAAAAACACCACTGGTTTCTCAGAGCATTGTATAAAATTTAACCATTTCATCGACTTCGAGAAAACGATATGCCTCCACCCAGGTAAAAAGGGCAAACGTCTTGACCTGTTGGAAATTTTAGAAATTAGTAGTGCCATTAAGAGGAATTACCCCATCGTAAATGAACAAGTTGAATACCAAATTTCCCCTCTACTACAATCAATATTATAAATAAGCTTGTTAAGTATTTTTCTGTTCAGTCTTGATAATGGGCCCATAACCCGAAACTAGTTGACTAATGTAATTGTTAATTTTTATTCAATATATATGTGAAACTAAAAGATATGTGTTTTTTATTTTAAATATCAGTATATAATCATGTTTCACAAAGTGATAAGAGAAACTTCAATATTAATATATATTTATATATATATATATATATATATATATTTATATATATATAATATATATATATATATATATATATATATATATTATATATATATATATATATATATATATATATATATATATATATATATTTATATATATATAATCTCTTGATAATTATTAGCAATAACAGGCTTGTTGAATCTTAAAAAACTTGATTTTATTGAAAAGTTAAGTAATAAAATTTCACAAATTTTAAATCCACACGATATTAAAGTAGCCCATACCGCACAAAATCAAATTAAACAAATATATTCTCAATTAAAAAGTAAAACACCACTTCAGCACAAATCTCATGTAGTTTATAGTAATCCCTGTAATATTTGTATTAAATCAACTATAGGACAAACTTTTCAAAATTTAGAAGAAAGATTAAAAGCACACAAATATACCAGAACACAAACCACAGCACTAATAAAACATAAAAAACAATGAGAATCATACTTTCAACTTTAAATAGCACAAAAATTTTAGAAATAGAAAAAGATCAAAAACGCAGAGAAATTTTAGAAATGTTACATATTCAAAAAAAATTTAAATGAAAGTTCGTAAAATGATAGAACAGATATCAAACATTTAAGTTTCAATATACGCAGATTTAATTCAACAAACAAATTCTAACCACAACAACTCATCTTCTTAGACAAAAATCTAAACATCTAGAATTTTCAATTTTTCTAGAAAGAAGATATAGTTTTAGAACATGTGATCTCCAAAATCACAAGTAATGTCTTTTTAAAGACAACAATCAAATATTTAAACCTATTTTGTACATTACGTGGGTGAAGGTTTCTGTGGTTCCCTTCCCATCTAATATCAACGGACTGTCTGTTGATATTCGACTGAATAGCACGTAATTAAATAACTGAAGACGGCCACAGCCGCAATGAGAAATTTTGAAAAAAAGATAAATAGTACCCTATTATTATTATTCTTTGACTCTTCAAAAATCAAAATAATTTGGACCTATTTCGAACATTACGTGGGTAAAGGTTTCTGTGGTTTCCCTTACCATCTAATATAACAAATTTGAATGTTAATATTGGACTGAATAGCAACGTAAGAAATAGCAAAGAACGGCCACAGCCGAAAAAAATTTTAGTGAAACAGTAGTCTGTTTTCTATAGAAATTTTTCAAATCAATAAATGTCAAGAAATTTCAATTTTTTTCTCAAAAGTTTTGATAAAGCCACGAATGTCGTGGCGAAACGTCAACTTTTCAATAAAATCAAGTTTTTTAAGATTCAACAAGCCTGTTTATTGCTAATAATTATCAAGAGATTAGAAATAGTTCACAGGCAACAACAATTCGAATACAATAATTATATATATATATATATATATATATATATATATATATATATATATATATATATATATATATATTGTTCGAATTTTACAATTTATACAGGGTGGTGATTTGACTTTTGTAAAGTTAGCTCACCACCCTGTGGCTATTTCAAATTGAGCGCGGCAAAAGTAATTCTTTCACGGCTTTGAAACGGCAAACGTACGGCAAACGATGTCATTTTTCGAATTTCCAAATTAAAAAGTTGGTGAACTAACTTTATGTATCTCATCTGATGGCATTTGTTGTGGTTCAGGAAAAGGGCGTTATGTCTGCAGTACTCTGAAAATCGATCAAGGTCGCCTTGAATGAGCTAACAATCGTTTAAGTGTAAAACTGTATGAAATATTTTAAGATCATCAGCATACATAAGACAATACGAGAATTTGAAGCACTCAGAATTGTCATTTATGTAAATATTGAATAGTAGAGGACTTAGATGTGAACCTTGAGGTACACCCGACGTTATGTTGACTGATCTTGAAAGATAGTCACCAATACAGACGACCTGCATACGATTATTCACGTAAGACTGAAACCACCTCAATAGGGAGCCTGTCACACCGACATCAGCCAGCTTCTGTACCAGTAATTTATGATCGATCTTATCGAAAGCTTTGCTAAGGTCGGTATAAACGGCATCCACTTGAATCCGGCTATTCAAGCTTTTCAATATATATTCAGTATATTCGAATAAATTAGTTTCGACGGAGCGTTTTCTGACAAATCCATGTTCTTGTATATTCAAAATGTGCATAAAATTATGATAAAGATAGCCGAAGATAATACTTTCGAACAATTTCGCCAATATACATAATTTGGACACTGGTCTATAATTCTGAGGTAACTGTTTCTGACCAGATTCATGAATTGGAACAATGAATGCTCTTTTCCAGGAATTTGGAAAACGCCCTGCATCTAAAAATCTGTTAAACAAAAGAAAGAGTGCAAATGACAAACTTTCTGCGCACATTTTTTTGAAATTTGTTGGTAATTCATCGGGATCACGGCCCTTATTCGGAAGAAATTGTATTTTGTCTTTGATAACTTTTTCAAGTATGTGATAGTTACCTATATTTTGGGAGTTAAAGCGAGCAGATACCCTACTTCCAAGTGTTTTCAAAGCTTCATTGAATGCTGATAAGAAATGATGAACAATTACTCCACAAATAGCTTGACCATCTGTCACGATATCATCGCTAATGATTATAGATGTTATCCTATTGGAAGAGTTCTTTTTTGACCTTACATATTGCCAAAATTGCTTGGGATCGGATGATATATTTTTCTCACATGAATCTATGTAATTTTTGTAGTCAATTTCTATCAAATACTTGGAACGTCCACGTAAGATTTTAAAGGTGAGATAATCCATGTCGTTATGGTATTTTTTTCCATCCTAAGTGATACTTATTCTTCTCTCTAACCACCCTGATGGTGCCAACAGAAAACCAACTAGGGAATTTTTTAAAGATAATTGGATTTTTAGGCATAAATTTATCCACAGCCACATTTATTTTAGAGTATAGAAGGTCAGTGGTCTCATCAATAGTTTTTCCCAGGAACATACTATGCTAATAAATCTCAGCAAAGAAATAGTTGACTTGTGTATGTATGAAGTTTATTTTCCAGATTTCGAGAGGAGTCTATATGTGTTAATTCCAGAAGGAATTCAAGGGTAGTATGAAACTTATCCTCATGAACTAGAGGCGATTGGCATAATTGCAACTTCCGCAAGTAATCACAGTTGTTGAAGACAAGGTCAAGTGTATTTCCAGATGAATTAATGAAATTATTATGTTGAGTGAAATTACCAAAAGCGAATGTATCGATTAACAAATTACTATATATATATATATATATATATATATATATATATATATATATATATATATATATATCAGTATAATTTCTAGAACTACAAAGATTATTGACTTCATCAAAATGCCATTGTATAGAGGGAATATTGAAGTCACCACAAATTACGATATTTACATTCGGATTGCTAGTGATGATATTTGTTAATTTCGAGCAGAAGAGGCTCAAAGCTATATAACTAGATGGGAGTATATATACCATAGAGATATTACAGATAGAGGCGACAAGCCAGCCTGAAACTTGTCAGCTCGGGTGAAGGAGAGAGAGAATCTGAAGGTTAGGTTAGACTCTGACAGTTACGTCTGTCTATGTTTACGTCTGATAGGTTTGACAAGGACAGAAAAACCCTGCGATCGTCTCTCTCTTTCGCTCCCACTGAGTTTCGAGACTGACGTTGCCACTTACAGAGCGGCCTATGGCTTGTCGCCTCTATCTGTAATATCTCTATGATATATACACAGCACAAATGGAATTTCATAGATTTTTTGTCACCTGTGTCACCTACTACTGTTACCTAAAATCATCTGCATCAGATGACCATTCTTCACCACAATGTCATTGTCACAAAGCACTGTGCCAATATATAGTGTTGATAACTTGGATTTTAAACCTCGGACATTCTGGTAATATACTGATAAAGCCATTGGTACAAACAAATTCATGAATCTAGTAAGGCCCATAAAATGAAATAACTGTAGTTTCAAGATATCACTTTCCTTTCCAATACTAATCACCTTCGATCTATCGTCCTTCCTTACTAGAATGTTTCCATTTCTCACCCAAACAAATTTGAAGTTCTTGCTTTTGGCTGCTTCCTTGGTATTCTTCAGCAGCAACTTTATCTTGCTGGTGAGATGTTCATTAACGAACAGCTTCTTAGATATATTTTCAATAGCAATGCCAAAAGTATTGCTTTCACGCCTTACTCTTTTGGTTGCAGCTAGAATAGAATCTCTTTTATGCTTGTTCAACAGTTTAACTATAATGGGTTTCATCTGTTGTGCAGATTAGGGATAGGGGGCAATACGATACACGGTGTCTATGTCTGCCTCGACAATAGGACACTTAACATGCTCACCAATCCCATAAATAATGTCCAACAAATTTTCATTTTCTTTGAAGGACACACCCTGTATCTCTAGGTTATTGGCTCTGGTCTGGTGCTCCAAGAGATCCACTGTGGTTTGTAGCTGGGATACTTCTACTTTCAAGTTAGCATTTTCTTGGTTCTCCAATGACGCTATTTTCTTGTTCATTATTTTCATAGCGGATTCGAAAGTGCTGATTTGATTGCTACAGAAATTGACAGAGTCCCTCACCTCCTCATATTTCTTAATCAGAGATCGTAGACTTTCTTGAATATCTTTCAATATCAATATTATTAAAGAAGGTACAGACTCATCAATATCATTGCCCTCGGTTCCAATCACAATAGATGTGTTACATGTCACGTCCCTAAAACTTGGGCATATCCAGTGCACTTTGTGCATAAGAAATGTATTAAGATCTTGTCTATTAATATCTACACATTTACCGTGGTAAAACTTCCGGCAAGCACCTGTACATTGCAACCCAGGTGATTTATTGTTCATACCTGTAGTACATGACTCACAAACTGGCATCTTGAAGCAAAAAGAGTAATTATTTTTTCTCACGTCGATTCGTCGGGAACCAGCGCAAAAGAACGATTAAAATTAAAGCTGTTTCCTTTCAATACACTACACTATTGATTGTTGAATGTAATTATATATAAGGACCAGTGGCGGCTCGTGAGGTTTTGGTTTGAGGAGGCTACAAGAGGTGTTAAAAAATACACCATAGGCGAAAATTTTTAGGATTTCAAGGTCAACCGCCTTATAATTCAAAGAAAATAAAAGTAAAACAAGCACCCTAAGCTATTAATTTGTTTTCACTTTCGAGTGTCTACCTTGAGACCTACAACTCCTATTTACAATATTCACAAAAACTCTTCTCAGCCAATTAGTCAATTCATCTATTCATCAAATTTTTTCTTTCTCAAAATAGGTACCTACCTACCTACTTAACGAATTTGTTAATAGCTGGTTAGAGTAAATAAAAAGTTATTATATATTTTTGAAGATTAGTGGGATTCTGCGATCTTTAACGTTAGCAAAATGATCTATAATATCCTCATAAAATTTTTTGCCTTACGCGAAAAGTTTTACCAATTCATCTTCAATAGACAACAAACTAATATTTTTCAAACGATCCTGGCTCATTGAATTTCGTAAATAACTTTTAATTCTCTTAAGAGTGGAAAACGAGCGCTCTACGGAAGCCGATGTCACCGGGATAGAAACAAGTTCAAATCATTATATAAGGTATTTAATAGTCCTCACATGATTTTCATTTTGCCCCAAAATTTCATTGTCATTATAAACAACACACAGTTCACTTTTTATGGGCACCTTATCAAAAGAAGTGTATTTTTGACATAAATTTTCCAAAAGGTTATCTGGAAAATTAACCGAAAATCCGGTAAACAAATTTTTATTGAGTAAGTCGAAGAAATGCAGTTCTTTCAAATCAGAGAACCTTATTTCTATTTGACCCCTAATAGTATCCAAAATTTCATAAAATATTTGCTTATAGTGAAGCTCCATATCTGCGTAACTGAATTTCTTTCCATTTGGGCTAAACTGAGTCGTATCATTAGTATTTTTAAATAAAGAAAATGGTTTTTTCAAATAAACTTCTGCACGAAATTCTGAAATTTTTTCCAAAAGAAACTTGAGCCGATTTCGTGAGTAAATTACATCTGAAAACTTGTGCTGTAAGATTTGAAAAACTATTTCTGTTTGTTCAGAAATTAATTTAAAGATGTTTAAAAAATATATAAATTCCTTATCTTGTAAGTAAGATATTAATCCGCGTGCGGTATTTAAAGTTACTTTATCGGAGAAAAATTCCTCACTTTCAACTATAGAATTAAATCGTCAAATCCTAAGCGGCCCCAAACAGAGACATTTTCTCTAGTAAAAAGTAAACACTGCCAACAAAATAATTAATTTTTTACCTGTGATCCGGTTAGGCAAGGATGTCTCTCATAATTCCTTGTATTGAAACCGCGGTTTTGTTGTCTGTTACGCTGCACCAAATTGTTTAATTCAAGGGTTGGTCGCAATGTTTTTATCAAAACTTTATCCTCATAACTTAGTGCACTAAAATTATGGGATAACAAATATTCCACTAAGTTACCATTGAAATTTTTGAAATTAACTTCAGTAACCAAACTCATTTTAAAACAATACGCGAGCAATATAAGTAAACACGCTGCTGTTTTTAGCCGTTAGTAACTACGAACACACTACGATTCAATTAATGCTTTCCACCGAATTCATTCGATGTCACGCGGAATTCTATAGTTGTGATTGGTCGACATTGTATGAGACTGGGTCTCTATCGGTGTTGCCATTAACATGTGTTTTGCTTTTCTATTGCAATGAAGTATTTATTCGGAGTATTTGCACCGTTGTTTGCTTTTCTGTGGCAGGAATAATGAACGTTGAGAATATACCTTTCTAAGCCTCCGCAGCGTTGCCACAAATCTTGAAATGAATGAAATGCAGTAAATGTAAATACCTTCTATCTTAATTAATGAATTATATCATATAATGTAGGTTGAAAGGAAGGTAGGTGCATAAAATAATATGAATTTGATTAATATGAATATGCTGAATGCTGACTATTCAATATAATATATTAGTGATACACGGAATATTATTGAGGAGGAGGCTAAGCCTCCTTTGACTAGCCGCCCCTGATAAGGACTAGTAGACATTTCACTAGATATTAATTTTCACCAAACTATCACTATTCACGAAATTTGGACAAGTATTTCCACTGTATTAGGAACAATTATACGGAGCGACCAACAATGCGTACGATCAACTCGAATTCTTCGACTAATATAACGGATTGATTACAAGTAAATAATAAGAATATTTTCAATGAGGAATTTGAGACAGAATTTTTTCTTCTTTAATATATATTTCAAAATTTGGCGGCACCTTGCTATCACAGCAAGGGCGATTTCCGCGTCAACGGTGAATTTCACTAGATATGGAAATATGGCCCGTTTTGGGCGCGCTCTAGCGGCGAAACGGTTAGTCGTACAAAAAAATGTTTACAATAATAAAATTAGGCAATTTTATCAAGCTTAATTTTGTAAATAACATTTTTGTCACAAAAACACTTTCTTTTTGAGATACAGACCGAAAACTGAAAAAAAAACCAACATTTGGTCAAAAAGTACCCAAAAAACAAAGTTTCAGGCAAAATATTTGCTAGAAAACTCCAAATTTGTATTCAGCGACTCAAAAAACATAAAGCATGAGAAAATCAAAACTATAGCAAAACTTGTTTCAGGATTATTGTGTGAAATAAGTTGAATTAGGAAGACTTCAAATTTCAGAGTTATAAATTTCTCCAAAATTTTCATATCAAGTGAATTCTGGCGATATTCAAGGAATAAAATATTTCATATGTTTAATAAGATCAAACCTCAAGGAAACATAAGAAATGCACTAATTTCAAAACTATGAAGTCTGTTTCATATTACTCACAATGTAAATTGATGAAAAATCTGGTCCATTAAGTTTCACAAGATTTTTATATAGCTTTGTGACTTTCAATCAATGGAATTGATATATTGCTAAATTTCTGAATCACGACAGTATATTTATATCTCAATTTTCCATAATACGTTTTTTTTTCATATATTTGTTGGTTGCCTTATCCAAACAAAATTATGTTTTTAATTTGCAACGAATGTGAAGTCATCTCATCATTTAGAATTTTTCCTCAAATTATTTTTAATCGTTATTACCTATTGTTCATTCATTTATACAAGTAGTAAAAATATCGACAGCTAAAAATTGAATAGGAAAAATAGTTATGCTGCTTTCAGACTGAGATTCACAAAAATGTCTTGATAATTGAAAAAAAGGCTATACATTCACTGAGCTGACAAAACGTTTTTCAGGGGTAAACAAATAGAAATTTTGCGTCAAAACAATTGTGGAAGTGATATTAAATAGATTAAAAATGATATCATAACTTAAGTTTTTTTAGTAGGCGGCTGTCACCAAGAATAAAAATTTGCAGGTTCCTTTACATACTAATTGAATTGATTTGTCCAAGAAATTTCAAAAGAGCAAAAAAAAATAATTTTCAAATGAATGTTTGCAGAAATGGAATTTGGTTCGGAATGAATTCTGTACAACTTAACGGTAGTTGCCATCACTTTTTCCGAATAATGTATTATGATGTATAATTATAATGGCATAGTCAATGTATTGAGTGAAAAAAACCAATAATGGATATTTACGCACTAAGCCAAGCGAAGAGATGCCGGCTGATGCTAATAATTATTCTGTTGAAACAAAATTTGAAAGTAATGAAATAATCGTTAATGAAAAATCACATTGAGTACCTATTTTCAAAGTACAAAATATCAAATTTCCCTGCACTAGTTAATTATTATCACTCAAATAAGAAAGATTATTTCAGATCTCTTTGACTAATAGTTTGAAGTATTCAGTGAAGGCAATATATTTTAACCTATATAACAAAAAATATAATTATTGATGTCACATATCAATCAGTTCAAATGAATTTTATTTCTGAGGAGGCCTCGGTAGACCAGCGGTAAGGTGCACCACTTGTAAGCCGAGGATGTGGGTTCGAGTCCCACCTTGCTCTTGGGTGTTGTGTATGTCCCGAATTTAGTGGTTCTAATTATGAAATTAATTGTTGGGTAATGTACATTGTTTACAAGCCCATTGGCCGTTCGGAACCGGCGTTAAACTGTAGGTCCCTCGAGATGAAAAAAAAATTTTATTTCGTCCTGGTGATTCATAGCGATTTTGTAAATTATAGATATGTGGAGTCTCTTATCATCACCAAAATCAATAGCATGTATTTATCGATCTTCTGTGCTATCATTGCCAAATTCACAGCTACTACTGTTTAGTCTATCACTAATTTTTCAATGTTCGATTAATCATGTATTCACCCAGTGAACAATTAAAAGATTTAATGTGTTAAACGTGTAGCTCTATTACAAATTAAGATACGAAATTCACATATTTTGTGCTATACTTAATCGAAATTGTGGAATCTGCAAAATGTCGCTAAAGCTGATGATGAGTCCGGAATTTTTTTAATTCAAAAATTTGCTTTGACAATCATCGATTGACCGCTTTCGTCTCTAACAAGAACAACTACGTTGAAATGGTTGAAAATATCTTGCAATACCATTTAACTATCCTCTACATAGAATGCAAATTAGTTTCAAGAACTTGAAGAGCTTGAAGTAAATAGAATTTAGTAGTGAATTACAATGGTCATGCGATTTGGTTATCCATGGTTGAGTTTGATTGTTGGTAAATGATATCATATCAAGGCTATGCATGCAATAAATCTGATTTCAATCTTCAGTAGATAAGTTGTTGAATCTTATATATAGAAATGGATGTTGGTATATATAGATATATATATATATATATATATATATATATATATATATATATAAATATATATATATTTATATATTACTATATATATATATTTATAAATACATAAATATATATATATAATATATATATATATATATATATATATATATATGATGTATATATATATATATATATATATATATATATATATATATATATATATATATATATATATATATATATATATATATATATATATATATTATATATATATATATATATATATATATATATATATATATATATATATATATATATATATATATATATATACATATATATATATATATGTTATATATATATATATATATATATATATATATATATATATATTTATATATATATATATATATATATTCATATATATATATATATATATATATATATATATATATATATATATATATATATATATATATATATTTATTCGAATATATTTTAATCTCTTGATAATTATTAGCAATAAACAGGCTTTGAATTCTTAAAAAAACTCGATTCTATTAATTTGACGTTTTTACTTATATCTCAATTGAAATTTCTTTGACATTTATTGATGTGAAAAAATTGAAAAAAATAAGGCTGTCTTGTCCTGCATATTTACTATATACTATATCTAATATTAACATTGCAAAAATGTTATGATGTAATAAGGGAAACCAAAGAAATATATAATGTTTGAAAATAATATATATATATATATATTATTTATCTAACAACAATATATATATGAGTCATGGAAAACATTAAAGATGTGGATAAAATTATCGGTATAGTACGTTATATGGAAGCAGCCGTTTGACACGTTTTTCGGACTTTTTTATATATTGGATTGAAAATTTAAGATAAAATAGTACAACAAACAAAATCCTCTATGATACGTATAGACAATCACCCTCATTGTGGTTTATTTTTGAACTCTCCGGTATGAGATTTGGACAAACTTTGCCACGGAGGAGATTAATGCTATCCGCGAGAACTAAGAACGAGTAAATAAACAATAACAAAGAAATTAGTCGCGGGAAAATATTAAATAGGTAGAGCAAAATTATCGGTATAGTTCGTTTATATAACGTCAACTCTTTAATAAAATCGAGTTTTCTAAGATTCAACCAGCCTGTTATTGCTAATAATTATCAAGAGACTAAAAATAGATCACAGGCAACAACAATTCGAATAAATAATTAAATATTGCAAGCTGAAAATATCGCAATGACCCCAAACTTAAGCTGAGAGTTTTAAGGTTTTTATAAACTGTAAGTAACTTTTTTTTAAAAGATTTGAAATTCTAAATAAATAAAAAATTTCATGTTAAAAACGGCTGCTTCCATATAAACGAACTATACCGATAATTTTGCTCTACCTATTTAATATTTTCCCGCGACTAATTTCTTTGTTATTGTTTATTTACTCGTTCTTAGTTCTCGCGGATAGCATTAATCGCCTCCGTTGGCAAAGTTTGACCAAATCTCCCATACCGGAGAGTTCAAACAATAAACCACAATGAGGGGTGATTGTCTTCCGTATCAGAGGATTTTGTTTGTTGTACTATTTTCATCTTCAAATTTTTCAATCCAATGCTTTGCTACGCCGTTCTGATGAGGACCAAAGAGTCCGAAAACACGTCGTCAACGGCTGCTTCCATATAAACGTACTATACCGATAATTTTACTCCACATCTTTAATGTTGTTCCCTTGACTCATTTCTTTGTAGTTAGATAAATAATACCCTATTATTTTTATTTTCAAACATTACGTAGGTAAGGTTTCTTTTGGTTTCCCTTACCCTTCTAATCATAACATTTTTTGAATGTTAATATTAGACTGAAATAGTATATAGTAAATTAACTAGCAGGACAAGACAGCCTTATTTTTTCAATTTTTTTCACATCAATAAATGCAAAGAAATTTCAATTGAGAATATCGAAAGTAAAACGTCAACTCTTTAATAGAATCGAGTTTTTTAAGATTCAACCAGCCTGTTATTGCTAATAATTATCAAGAGATTATATATATATATATATAAATGTACAAACTTGACATCAGAAATGCGTGGCAGAGCAATAAGTACCTCATAAAAGAATTACTCATTTCTTTGTCAGTTTAAATTCAAGGTGGAATTGAAATATGTGGAATACAGACTACAAAGTTAGAATAGTTATCTGAAAAAATATCTCCTGAAATTGAAAACATCAGACATCAAAATGAAGAACGTTATTTTATAGGACAAAATGTATTTTATTACAAAATTTTTTGTGTGTTGAAAAGTTAACAATGTTACATTGAGTATGAGCAATAATTACACATACTTAAGTAGGATTGGTTCAATTTACAAGTCAAAAATTTGAATAAATTGTCGACGGAAAAATACCCAAGAAGCGGAAAATCAAATTTGCTATATATTGGAGTTATCTTTTCTGATTTTTTCAAATGTGTCTGACAATATACTCTATATGAAAATTGTCGAAATTATGTTGCCTTACAGCGATATTTTGTTATTCGGAATCTCCATCAAGGTTAAAAAAAAACTTGTGCGTTAACCCACGTAACGAACGAAATTTCTTACATTTATTTTTGTACTCAGTTTTTCTTGTTTTACGATTTTTTTGTCTTTGTATACCTACTCTCTTAGACGCATATGAAATCATCATTGCCTCTCTGTAATGTATGAAAATTGTTAATAGAGAAACTCGAATCTCATTTATATTAAACCTTTGTAAACGGTCAATACCGGTATTGAGTTTTACAATTTTATTAACTTATTTTGTAGGTTTATATTACACGTTCCTGTTGCATATTTCATTTTTCAAATCTTCATTAACGGGCTCTAGAATGTTCGTATAATCATCAGACAGCCACATGTAGTTTTTAAGATAATGGCGAACCACATAGGTGCATACAGTTTAACAATGTTCTTCGCCTGAGTCCTTAGGTTTTCATTCTTCTTAGTCTATGGTTTGCTGATGTGAAAGTACATCCAGGTCTCAACTTAATATTGGGCCACATAGGTGCATACACTTTCCCAATGTTTTCAGCCTGTCTTTGGGTTATTAGTTGGGTCTGCAGTTGCAATATACAATCTAAGTAGGTATACGATTTTCTTACGTGAACTTATTGAATTGAAAAATTAATCCTGGATTTCTTTTAGTTATGTTCTCGTAAACCGAAACGTCATCTTGAATTGGCAAGATAGTATCCACTAGCTGATTAATATATATTTCTAGCTGTCCCTTCGTTTTATTATCTGAATTACAAAAAAAAAGATGATTCAAAGGTTGATGATTTCAATGGAATAAACAAACTTACTATTGTAAAAGTGTTTCTATTTGTAGTAAAAATCAAAAACTGTTTCTTGTGTCCTCTATTTTTAAGAAACTTCAGCATAATGTATTTTATGCCTATCTCAGCGCCAGATTGAGGTGTTACTTGGCCAAATGATATTGAATTTCCTCTATTATTGAAACGTCCTCTTCCGAAATTACTTCTATGAAACTTAATTTCTTTCTTAAAAAATTATTTTATTTTTCTTCCATAAAAAAACATTCCTTCCTTTTTAATTATCTGATCATAAAGATTATCTTTAGTGAGATCTCTTGTAATTTCTGAACTTGATCGTGTAGTTTTTATGATATCTATACCTATAGCTCCAGCAACTCTATCTTATATTTAAAACTTTGTAGGTACTGAATAATAGAACCAATTAAAAATCTTCGAGGATGTTACAAAAAGTGTATTTTTATGAAGACTTATTACTCTAGAAATAAATATAAAGACAATAATTCTGTGATATTACAAATTATGAATTGAAACATGTTCTTGCCGTTTTCCGAAAAAAATTTCATAGTTTACAAATGAAAAGATGTGAATATCCGGATAGCCTGTACAAGTCAGCTCTCTAACCCAGAAGTCATGGCGAATGCCAAAAACTTTTTAGAACAATTCCCATCTTATTCGAGACATTGAGGGTTGAAATATTTAGGACAATATTCCGACAAGTGAGCACTATCTAATGCTGTCCAAGTGCAAGTGAATGAAGAAGCTTTATTAGAAATATTTTTTTCATGGGAGAAAAATCGGGAGTAGTAATTTCTAGGCATCCATCTAGTATTGATCAAAACAAGTCTGTGTTTTCCGAGGACAATGAAGAATAATGACGAATGCTGAGAGATTTTGCAAAGATGCTCATAGGTTGAAAAAAAATGAAGAATGAAATATTCAGGCTAGCTCCAGCAAGTCGATTGTTGCGATGGAGATCGAAGATAATCAAGTACTAGAGAACCCTGAAAAATTTGGGGAAAACCACTGGAGTTACCGTGAACAATTACACAGGTGCTTCAAAATTACTGATAATTTTGCATGACAGCCTGTTGTCAAAACACTGCATGAGTTCATTTTCATTTTTGGAGAAAGGGTAGAGGGCTCTTTCTCCAAAATATGAAAATGATCGAATGCAGTTTCTTAAAGGCAATACGCTGGAATGCGAAATAATCCAATTATTTTGATGCACGATGGTAATTTTGGGGAATATTTCCCGAATAAACTTTCAACTTGACAGACTGATGTTAGTAATTCATGAATTCTTAGCTTGTCAACAATAACTGTAAGATGAACTATGCTACTATGCAATTATCGGTCTACAGTGCAATTATCGCAGGGCTCTTTCGCTTTCTACAATGCAATTATCGCTGTAATTTTCGGTAATTGCAATCTACTTACTAGGGATTTTTGACAGAAGGAAAATATTCGCTGTAATATTCGATGGTTACATTCCATTTACAAGGGATTAGACAGGAGGGAAATATTCGCTGTAATTTTCGATAATTCAAGAAAACTTGACGGAATCTCGAATGAATTATTAGTTTCAGTGAAAACAAAAGTAATGGGTTAATGAAGAAATTATTTTTTTAGAACCGTTTGTAGGTAGGTATATTCAATGAATATATAATTAGCAAGTCATTGCTTACACTCATCATATTATGAATATGAGAAGTATTTCAATGATTTATTGAAGTGAATGTATATGTATATGTATATGTATATGTATATGTATATGTATATGTATATGTATATGTATATGTATATGTATATGTATATGTATATGTATATGTATATGTATATGTATATGTATATGTATATGTATATGTATATGTATATGTATATGTATATGTATATGTATATGTATATGTATATGTATATGTATATGTATATGTATATGTATATGTATATGTATATGTATATGTATATGTATATGTATATGTATATGTATATGTATATGTATATGTATATGTATATGTATATGTATATGTATATGTATATGTATATGTATATGTATATGTATATGTATATGTATATGTATATGTATATGTATATGTATATGTATATGTATATGTATATGTATATGTATATGTATATGTATATGTATATGTATATGTATATGTATATGTATATGTATATGTATATGTATAATATATGTATATGTATATGTATATGGTATATGTATATATATATATATATATATATATATATATTATATATATATATATATATATATATATATATATATATATATATATATATATATATATACAGGGTGTCCCACCAGGAACTGCATCGATGGATATATGGAAAAGTAAACATAGGAACTATCTGAAAATTTGGCTGTGTACTAATATCGATGGGGGACATCCTGCTAAAATATTTTCAAGGTGATGGCACTTCCGGTTATACCGGAAGTAGGTATCCACTTGCTCATTTCAAATGGGTTACCCTATATATTATTACATTTTTGGATTTTCCACAAAATTATAGATAGATTTTATATATAATGTCCCATACCTATCTTCAACTGCTTCGGAAATATTTGAATTTATTTGTCAAAAATTACGTATGCAGATCGAGTAATAATCATATTTTTCTTAAAAAAAAAGGGTATAACTGCCCAATATAGATTGATTTCCTGCTAGAGGTGGTTTTTTTTTAGCGTAAGATGAATAGTATTTTGACATTTAATGTTTAGGGTGCTCAGGAAAGTACTACAAAAATGGATGTTGAAAAACTACAAAAAGTCCATTTTTTCAAATGAATACCTACAACTCTTATTATTTTATTCGATTCAGTATCAAAAATAAGGGCTACTTTGTGAAAGGTCGCTTATTTCTAAATCTTATAGTTTCCGAAATATTTACAAATTAATGGTTTCTGGTTAAAAAAAATAATTTCCTGAATTTTGTAATAGTGGGCGTGTGATGCCGTATTTGTTCTCGGCCAAATTACCATGGAAACAAATTCCAAAGAGATGTCATTATTTGAAAAGTTATTATATATAGTAACACAATCATGCCAAGTCGTTTGAATTGTACAAGCGAAGATTACCGGAATTTGTTTATTATTTATGGAGAGTATAATAAAGTGATAAGAAGAATATGTGATATTTTTGCTGCTCGGTATTCGCAAAACCCAAGCCATCACTAAATACCGTTAATATAATCACATTAATGACAAAAAAAATTAGTAAACAAAACTACTTTTTTAGTAGATGTCCGAATTGTTGTCCCTGAACTTCCAAACATTTTTCACACCTCCGGTATAATTGTTCGGGTGTTGCCTTTCTCACTGATTTCGCATTTAGATTTTCAAAAGCAGTTCTCACACGTTCCACACAGTCTTCCATCGTTGTAACTGGAGTATGATATACGTGATTCTTTATTATTCCCCAAATAGAGAAATCTAGTTCTGCAAGATCTGGAGATCGGGGTACCCAACGAAAAGGGCCATTGTTGGCTATACACTGGTCACGAAACACTTCTTGCAAGAAGTCATTCACCATGTCACCGTTATGTGGAGGTGCGCCATCATGCTGATAAAAAATGTTTCTGAGATCAGCCAGCGGTAAATTATCCCAAATAATTATTTTGAAAATTCCGCAGAATGTTGAGATACCTCTCACCTGGAAGGTAATATTAGACCATCTCTTTAATTCAACTTAAACACGTCCCTCAAACTTACCGTTCAAATTTTCTTGATAGAAATGAAGTGCAACAACGCTGTCATTTCTAACAGCACAATAAACATTAAATTGTCACGATTCTTGATAATTTAGTTCCCTGAATACATGGGTATTTGTATCACTCCAATAATGTGAATTGTTTCGATTGAATAAACCATTTTTTGACAATTTTGCTTCATCTGTTCGAATGATATTGTCCAAAAATAGATTATTTCCTTGTGCCCAAGTTAAAAAGAATTCACAAAACTCTACTCTTCTTGGAAAATCTGTGCTTTTAAGATGATGAACAATGGAGTATGCATATGGATGAAATTTATGTTTCCGTAGAATTCTGTGAATAGAATTTTTGGAAATTCTTGACTCTACTGCAACTTGCCTTAAAGACAACGTCGGATTGGCTGCAAAATATCCCAAAATTGCAATTTCAATGTTTTCATTGTCTACAATTGGTTTAATTTTCTGCGTATTGCTTTTGACAGATCCAACATTTATGAAATTTTGTATTATATTTTTAACGGTATTTGGTGATGGCTTGGTTTTTTGAGGATACCGAGCAGCAAAAATATCACATGTTCTTGTTATCACTTTATTAAACTCTCCATAAATAATAAACAAATTCGGGTAATCTTCGTTTGTATAATTCAAACGACTTGGTATGATTGTGTTACTATATATAATAATTTTTCGAATAATGACATCTCTTGAAAATTTGTTTCCATGGTAACTTGGCCGAGAACAAATACGGCATCACACGCCCACTATTACAAAATTTCAGGAAATTATTTTTTTTAACCAGAAACCATTAATTTGCAAATATTTCGAAAACTATAAGATTCAGGAATAGGCGACCTTATACAAAGTAGTCCTCATTTTTGATACTGAATCGAATAATAAAAGTTGTAGGTATTCATTTGAAAAAATGGACTTTTTGTAGTTTTTCAACATCCATTTTTGTAATACTTTCCTGAACACCCTGTACATTAAATGTCAAAATACTATTCATCTTACGCTAAAACAGAACCACCTCTAACAGGAAATCAATCTATATTGGGCAGTAATACCGTTTTTTTTGAAGAAAAATATGATTATTACTCGATCTACATACGTAATTTTTGACAAATAGATTCAAATCTTTCCGAAACAGTTGAAGATAGGTATAGGACGTTATATATAAAATCTATCTATCTATTTGAAATAAGCAAGTTGATACTTACTTCCGGTATAACCGGAAGTGCCATCACCTTGAAAATATTTTAGCAGGATGTCCCCCATCGATATTAGTACGCAGCCAAATTTTCAGATATTTCCTATGTTTAGTTTTCCATATATCCATCGATGCAGTTCCTGGTGGGACACCCTGTATATATATATATATATATATATATATATATATATATATATAATATAAGATAATATCAGATGATAGGTCTTTCGAACGAGTGAAAGACTCAAAGTACCAGGGCTCACAGATAAACGAAACAAATTATGTCCTAAAGGAAATACAGTGTCGTAGCAGAAACAGAGTCGTAGTAGCCCTGACCAATTTGCTTGACCACGAAATCCAACAAGAGAAGTGAAACTGAGGATATACAATACAATAGAGATCCTAGTTGTTCTGTATGGGTGCGAGGCGTCGACCATGACTGTTAGAGAACAAGTAAGGCTACTCTCTTTCGCGAATGAAGTCTTAAGGAAAATATGTGAGAGATATGTGCAAGATCCAGTAACAACCTAAAGGAGGAAACGCACGTGTGGTGAAATACGGAAAATGACTAAGCAACCATGTCAGAGCGGGAATAGAGATATTGGGACCGTTTATAGAGGCAGACCCAACGCAAGAAGGCCACCAGGATGACAGAGGTGAAAGGATAATGTAGAGAGAGACGTCAATAGGATGGAAATACGAAATTGGGAAAAACTAGCAAGAGATAGGACTAGATGGAAGGCGGTGGTCGAGGAGGCTTACAGTGTTGT
>JARQZK010003129.1:30000-55597 GCA_030704885.1 Cynegetis impunctata | reverse complement strand
GGAGAGTTCAAACAATAAACCCACAAATAAGTGATTTTCTTCCATAACAGAGGATTTTATTATAAAAATTTCATTAAAACAGCTACTTCCATATAAACGAACTATACCGATAATTTTTGCTTTACTTGTTTAATATTTTCCCAAAACTAATTTTCTTTTTTAATATCAATTATTACTCTTTCTAAGATCTCTCGGATGGAATTAATCGCCTCCGTGCAAAGTTGACCAAATCTCCCCATACGGAGAGTTCAAAACAATAAACCACAAATAAGTGATTTTCTTCCATAACAGAGGATCTTATTTATTAAACTATTTTCATCTCCAAATTTTCAATCCAATACTTAGCTACGCCGTTCTGATGAGGACCAAAGAGTCCGAAACACGTGTCAACGGCTGCTTCCATATAAACGTTCTATACCGATAATTCTGCTCTACTTTTTAATATTTTCCCGTGACTAATTTCTTTCTGTAAATAAATAGTACCCTATTATTATTATTTTTCGAACATTACATAGGTAAAGGTTTCTGTAGTTTCCCTTGCCTTCTAATGAAAACAATTTTGAATGTTAATATTAGACTGAAAGAATTTTTAACAAGACAGATCAATATTCAATTTTATCAAGTCAATAAATGTCAAAGAATTTTTCAATTTTGTTCAAAAATTTGAATAACTATGAATGTCATAGTGAAACGTCAATTTATTAATTAAATCGAGTTTTTTAAGATTCAACCAGCCTGTTATTGCTAATAATTATCAAGAGATTAAAAATAAATCACAGGCAACAACAATTCGAATAAATAATTAAATATTGCTAGCTGAAAATATGGCAATGAATCCCAAACTACATTGTTTTATATGTAAGTACCCTTTTTCATTTTAAAAAATTTGAAATTCTGAATTAAAATTTTCATTAAAACTGCTACTTCCATATAAACGAACTATACCGATTAATTTTTGCTTTACTTGTTTAATATTTCCCAAAACTAATTTGCTTTTTTAATGTTAATTTACTCTTTCTGAGATCTCTCGGATGGAATTAATCGCCTCCGTGGCAAAGTTTGACCCAAATCTCCCATACCGGAGAGTTCAAACAATAAACCACAAATAAGTGATTTTCTTCCATAACAGAGGATTTTATTATATAAATTTCATTAAAAACAGCTACTTCCATATAAACGCACTATACCAATAATTTTTGCTTTACTTGTTTAATATATTCCCAAAACTAATTTTCTTTTTTAATATCAATTTACTCTTTCTAGGATCTCTCGGATGGAATTAATCGCCTCCGTGGCAAAGTTTGACCCAATCATCCATACCGGAGAGTTCAAACAATAAACCACAAATAAGTGATTTTCTTCCATAACAGAGGATCTTATTTATTAAACTATTTTCATCTCCAAATTTTCAATCCAATACTTAGCTACGCCGTTCTGATGAGGACCAAAGAGTCCGAAACACGTGTCAACGGCTGCTTCCATATAAACGTTCTATACCGATAATTCTGCTCTACTTTTTTAATATTTTCCCGTGACTAATTTCTTTCTGTTAAATAAATAGTACCTATTATTATTATTTTCGAAACATTACATAGGTAAAGTTTTCAGTAGTTTATCATGCTTTCAAATGAAATAATTTTAAATGTTAATATTAGAATGAAAGAATATTTAACAAGACAGATCAATATTCAATTTTATCAAGTCAATATATGTCAAAGAATTTTCAATTTTGTTCAATAATTTTGAATAACTTGAATGTCATAGTGAAACGTCAATTTATTAATTAAATCGAGTTTTTTAAGATTCAACCAGCCTGTTATTGCTAATAATTATCAAGAGATTAAAAATAAATCACAGGCAACAACAATTCGAATAAATAATTAAATATTGCTAGCTGAAAATATGGCAATGATCCCAAACTACATTGTTTTATATGTAAGTACCCTTTTTCATTTAAAAAATTTGAAATTCTGAATTAAAATTTTCATTAAAAACGGCTACTTCCATATAAACGAACTATACCGATAATTTTTGCTTTACTTGTTCAATATTTCCCAAAACTAATTTGCTTTTTTAATGTTAATTTACTCTTTCTGAGATCTCTCGGATGGAATTAATCGCCTCCGTGGCAAAGTTTGACCAAATCTCCCATACCGGAGAGTTCAAACAATAAACCACAAATAAGTGATTTTCTTCCATAACAGAGGATTTTATTATAAAAATTTCATTAAAAACAGCTACTTCCATATAAACGAACTATACCGATAATTTTTGCTTTACTTGTTTAATATTTTCCCAAAACTAATTTTCTTTTTTAATATCAATTTACTCTTTCTAAGATCTCTCGGATGGAATTAATCGCCTCCGTGGCAAAGTTTGACCAAATCTCCCATACCGGAGAGTTCAAACAATAAACCACAAATAAGTGATTTTCTTCCATAACAGAGGATCTTATTTATTAAACTATTTTCATCTCCAAATTTTCAATCCAATACTTAGCTACGCCGTTCTGATGAGGACCAAAGAGTCCGAAACACGTGTCAACGGCTGCTTCCATATAAACGTTCTATACCGATAATTCTGCTCTACTTTTTTAATATTTTCCCGTGACTAATTTCTTTCTGTTAAATAAATAGTACCCTATTATTATTATTTTCGAACATTACATAGGTAAAGGTTTCTGTAGTTTCCCTTGCCTTCTAATGAAACAATTTTGAATGTTAATATTAGACTGAAAGAATTTTTAACAAGACAGATCAATATTCAATTTTATCAAGTCAATAAATGTCAAAGAATTTTCAATTTTGTTCAAAAATTTTGAATAACTATGAATGTCATAGTGAAACGTCAATTTATTAATTAAATCGAGTTTTTTAAGATTCAACCAGCCTGTTATTGCTAATAATTATCAAGAGATTATATATATATATATATATATATATATATATATATATATATATATATATATATATATATATATATATATATATATATATATAATAGAGATTATGAAAGTCTTGAATATAAATCGATTAGGTTGTAATCGAAGAAACAGTAATTTCAGGTTACAAATAGTAAATATCAGTGAACTGTTTCGATTAGAAAAATTCATACCATAAATGCGTCCTGTCTTTGAATAGCATTTTTCATCATATCTTCGACTTTGCATTATTTGAGTTATGTGAAATATGCTGGTATTATGTAGAGATAGCGATATTACATCTCGGAAGTTACTGGAGAGATTATATGAGATAAGTCAAGATGATGGCGATAAACTGATCTGTATTCTCAAACTTTACTTCTCAGTTGACGTTTATACTCCATATCATCTGAATAATGTAGTTGATTTTCAAGTTCTCTACAGTAAATGAAGAATGAAATTATACTACATAAAGTAAACAAGGAAAATTCTTCAAAAATTAAAAAAATCGTCAAACAACTTTCCAAAGGAGCAGGTTGTATGTATTTCGCGACGAGAATTATATATTCACAATCCAACAGTGAATTATAGAAATGATCAGGTCAGCCCATTTCTAAATATGCATATAGCTGCTTCGATCTTATTAGAACTTAATTAATGTAGCTTATCTGTCTCGGAGTGAATTCACAAATTTATAATTATTCCCGAATACAACCCACCAAGGATGTTGGGAACCAATAATTCACTGCTTAGATTGAAAATGCAGAATACCGTCGGGAGAATACATATTTCCTGATGAGATCTAATAAGATCGAAACAGCTATATGAAGATTTTGAATCGGGGTGACTTGATCTATAATTCTCTGTTGGATTGTTAATGTAGAATTCTCGTCGCGAAATACATACAATCAGCTTCCGTGGAAAGTTGTTTGATAATTTTTCAAATATTTGAAAAATTTTTCTATTTCACTTTATGTAGTATATTCGATTGACAATGGTCAATTTGTATATTCTTCATCATTTGATTTTGAAATCAAATTACAGTGATAATGTACTCATACATTGTAGTAACAGTGAAGTAGGTAATCAATTATTATTGAGTGGTAATTCGAAAAGTTACAGTGGAAATTCTGCGTTGTCATGACATTGTTTCAGCAGAAACATCTAATTCAGTTTAATAGATGTCATGAATAGATTTCGAATATCATATATAGCTTTTAATGAGCTGACTTAAATCGTAGAAATTAACAAATATTTTATTTTTCAATTGTATATTATATGTTTATTTCATCTTGGATACAGTTGCTATAAACACACTCATTATTCCCTAGGGCGGAATGAGCGGGCGTTATGGATCATAACGCCTGCTAATTGTACGAGGAGAAATTAGGCAACTTTCATGGATTAAATACTTCATAATCCTTGTCGCATACGACTCTGGATTTCTCCGGCAAAGAATTATTCGCAGCTTTGACTGCATTTTTCATGATATTATTGGGCGAATTCATTTTCATTTCCATTATTTGTATAAGACTACACAAAGAAAGCAGCAATGACAACCACTAAGGCCCGGTTGTACAGTAGCGGTTTAAGCCATGGTTCTACTGAGCTAGGTTCAAGGATGAACTCGGTTCAATAATAGCTTTCAGTTGTACCTACAGGTTTGAAGACTAGCTTTACTAAACTGAGTTCAAGAAAATATGTGTTATGTTGGTATCGTTTGCACATGCGCTGTTAATTTTTTTGTCGTTGCTGAATGCAGAGCAGCAGCATTGCAGATATTTTGTGATTTATGTTAATTTGAATTTTGAAAACGGACACGGAACTTGTATGTTGCATTGTGAAACGGTACGCCAAGCTGTAACTTTTTAAAACGAATTAAAGCCCAAAGTCTTACTCAGCAAAATTAATTTATTAAAAATAGAGACAGATGGAATAATTGAGTAAAATAAGTTACGAATGGAAAATTTATCAATAGAGAAGCATATTATGCTTTAAAAATTAAAAAGAATTCAAAATGACCAATGTTAATTTATTGTGTTGTATAATAGGTGGGGTTGTTAATAAAAAAGTTATATTTCAATGGTAAATGAAATAAAAGTACCTACTACAAAATTTTTTTATGATTATGATATGGAATTCAAATTTTCATGCCCATCATTATGTAATCATTAGAAGAAACTTACATAGGATGACATTAACATATATTTCTTAAATAAAGAAACAATTTATTACTACAGTTCTCTGAAGTAATTTATTAATTGATGCCCCACAACATTGTTGATATTATGAATATTGTTAGCATTCATGTGAGGTTGAAAATTTACATTATCAACAAAATTAACTGCAGTTTCTCCCATAAAACAAAATGGTCCATTCTAACTCTATATTTCTTTGGTTGTCTTCCAGCATTATTTAATACTTTTACTATTTCAGCAAAGTCCTCATCGTCTGTTAGTTACTGAAGATTATCATGTAGCTAATGAGCCATTATTTTTATTTTAAATTATTTTGACAAAAACCTTTCCAACAATTTAATACAAGGAGTGAGGTTATATTATCTTTGAGTTCGGTTTAAGCGCCTGAATTTGATGGTTCAGCTTAACCGCATAATTTGACAGCCGGTGAACCAAGCTTTGCGTTGAACTAGCTCTGTGCAACGTTACAGTCTTATTTAAACCAAGTTCAACCTTGAGCTTGGCTTAAACCGTGTCTGTACAACCGGGCCTAAATATGATGACAAAAATATTCACAAACGTCATAATATCAACAAATGACAAAATATCGACAAATGACATGCCTACCATTATTTACAATCCAAGATATCGTTCGAAACTACCTACCTATAAAGTTTGAACCCTATGGTACCAAAATTGCGCTTTCTATCCTATTGCTCCAAAATTACGACCTTTATCATGTAAACAAGATTTATTTCTTCCCCCAGGGGGTCAAACCCTCAACCAATTCTCTCCAAAACTGATTCCATCTAAGATATCTCTCGAAAATACCTACCTACAAACTATTACTCCCTATTACTCCAATTTGCGTCCTTTATCATGTAAATAAGATTTACTTTTTCCCCCAGGGGGTCAACCCCCCAACCGATTCGAACCAAAACCAATTCCATCCAAGATATCATACAAAACTACCTAGATACAAACTTTCAACCCTATTGCTACAAAATTGCGTCTTCTGTTATGTAAACAAGATTTATTTTCCCCCCAGGGGATATATATATATATATATATATATATATATATATATATATATATATATATATATATATATTAATATATATATATATATATATATATATATATATATATATATATATATATATATATATATATATATATATATATATATATATATATATATATCCAAGATCATACAAAACTACCTATTTACAAACTTTGAACCCTATTGCTTCAAAATTGCGCCCGTTATCGTGTAAACAACGCTAAAATACATAAGCACATACATACGAACATTTTCAAATCTAGCAGTATTTGTTACTGTAACATTCAAAGTATGCTATCTCAAATACTAAGCGCAACGTTCACTGTTGCTTTGCAAAGTCTGCAATTCCTTCGAAAGCTGAACTTACTGAATAAAAAAATAGATTATATTCATATTTTTGCTATCTTGAAACAATACTTCATAGAGGATCATCTTTTACGTCTTCCTATGGCCAACGAGTGAAACGTTCATTTTATATGTTCCTGCAGAAAACAGCTTTCAATTCTCATCTGGTGATGTAGGTCTCACTATAGTTACTTGGAATTCACGAATCTTGAGATAAAATCAGAAAAGATTGCTGCTGATGTACATTTATTGAAAAAATAAAAGCGTAATGCTGTTGAGGTAGAATAAGAGTTCAAAGTTGCTGATGTAAAACTGATGAAACTGTTACATGATGAACACCCATGCTGTTGAGATGATATCAGAACTTAAAAATGGTAATGTACAGCTAGTCAACAACATGTTGAAACTATGAATGATACTTAGAGTGTATACTCTGAGCTGAATGTTGCTGATGTATAGCTGGTACAACCGTTATATGGTGAACATTTATGCTACTGAGATTAAATTAAAACTTATTGCTACTGATATGCAGCTGATCAGAAACATGTTTAAACTTTAAATGATTCCTAAGGTGCAAGTTGCATTGAGATAAACGAAGAGCTTAATGTTGCTAATGCAAAACTGCTGGAGTATTCACAACACAATGCTGTTGAGTTAAAATCAGATCTCGATGCTACGAATATACTAATAGTAAAATTATTGAATGGTAAATATACAAAGTGCATTATTCAATAAGTGAATGCTCCAATTGAGTGCTGCTAAATGATTGAATTACAAATGGTATCTCCATTTGTAATTCAATGTGAAAGGGGCGAAATGAAGTTCTAAAATGATTATAGTCAGGATAATGGTATAGTTGCATGTTGGTGATAAGTTCATATTGTTATGATATGATTTTACAACAAGCTCTAACATAACTGTGAATAAATTTACGATTCGACATTGAGTTTTCGAACTAAAGCTTATTATGAAGTAATCCCAGAGGAAATTTTATAGCTTGCTTCAAAACTAAAATGTTTTGATGTAAGCTGTAAAATTCATGATTCCAGAAAGATATTTCAAACCATATTTCTATTTTGCCTTGTTACTAATAGGTTACTGCCTTCAATGAACCTTTATATAACTACATAAGATTAAAAAAATATTTATTGGACTATGATCTCAAAACCTCATAATTTTCACTAGTTTTTTTCACCAGTACAATTTCTCGACAATTCAGTTACGATAGCAGATCTATTTAAGTCCATTTGAGTAGTTCATTTATTCCAATAGAAGAATTTTTAAACTACTATTTTGAATTCGATTCTTGCCTGTATTACGAGGCACATTGTTTCAATTTCTTCTCTGAAAATTTTCACGCTTTGAGAAGTTTTTCAACAATGTTTATTGAAAAGTTGCTTATGACTTGGTTATTGGGATAACTAAAGATTACTCCGTCGATTCAAACGATACTAGAATAAGACTGTGAAAGTTAGGTATAGTGTTATTACTGGCATAGTGTTAAGGCAAAGTTTTGACACTGTCATAACAAAAATTCATGCCTTGTATGATTCTCATGCATTGAATATTGGATTGCCAATGAAATATTACTTTCTTTCATCAATATAAATTCTCTTACATAAAATCATAATTACAAGTAGATAGGTGTTCTGAACTTACATAAAATTATCTTTCTTTCTACGTTGCATACGGGCTATAAACATGTTTACTAACTGAAATTTATTCTGCTATGTACAATCCCTAATTAGTCCAGTGAACAAGTGCTTTTTGGTTCAACTTTTTGCAGCGGTATCAGAAAAATATGACCAAAGTTTCGGTCGCTAAAATTGTAAAAGTTATAAACAATTTAGTGAGAAAACAAAAGGAGTTTGGTTCTTTGCAAATATCTTAAAAACTAATTGAGATTTTAGATATCTGAAAAAAAATTGAAAAAGAAAAGTAAATTTCCATACAGATACTTCCAATCCCGAAAACGGGGTTTTTTGCTTGCGCTAGTCACGCCCATTTGAAACATTTCAACAGTAATTACTATTTATCCATATTAAATATGAAAATAAAGAAATGAAAAAATTCTGGCACTTACTGGATAGGCGAATGAACAATAATTTGTAGTAAAAAAATTTTCATCGCGATTTTTCAATTAGTTATGCAGTAGTTAATTAATAATTTTTTTCCCTTTAACATGAAAATTGCACGTGTAATAACTGATAGACTATAGATCTCATTCTTAGAGCTAGTGATGAAAAGCTTCGAAATAGATCCCTTCAAAAAAAATTGAAAAATTTCAAGTTTTAGTTTTTTCTTAACAGTTTATGTAGTTGCAAAATTGAAAATTTTCTTTTCAGATTCTGTTATGAACAACGCATTTGTTTATAACAATTTCTCAAACAATAGGAGATGAAAAGTTAGAAAAACAATTTCCATGCAGTTTCCAATAATAAAAGACGGATCATTGAATTTATTAGAAAAAACTCTTTCTAAAGTCTTTCAAAAATAGCTCCAAGAAAGGCAAAAATCTCAGAAATATAATTAAATAGTTATCACACATGCGATTTTCATGTTCAAGCAGCAAGAAATCATGAGTTGTCTTTTGCATAAGTAATTTATTGTTGAGATGAAAATTTTTGCCGACAAATAATTATTCATATTAAAACAATGGTTAATAATAACAATTTACACATTTAGTAAATGAAATAACGCATGACGCACGTTTCGGTGAAACTTCACCTTCTTCAGATGCTAAAGGCAAACTAAATATTTTTCTCCGTTATATGGAAAACAATAAATAAAGAGATGATAAGTTGTGTGAAAAGGGTGAAAAGAAGGGTGATTATAAATAATTATAATAGACAATATGATAGTTAAAAAGTTGTTCAAAAATGCGATTAGCCAGGTGTAGGGTAGACTATTGTACCTAGAGCATAGTGTACCTTGAAACGATTCCTATTTATCGCAGATGTCGCCACCTATCAGCGCAAAACTAAGGTATAATCCCCTCGGGCTTGATCTTCTGTAGTGCATCCATGTTTCAAGCGTCATAGACGTATTTTGAAATTGTGCAATAAAAAAGAGTATTTTTCGCCGTAAAAAGTAAAAAAATTGCATCATATTCGTGTGAAGATAATTCGAGAACTGATAGCTGTGAAGGATTGAATCATTTTTGTGTGTTATAGTGTTTAATGGTGAGTAAAAATACAGTGTTATTATTCTTTGTAAACGAAGCTTTGCCGCGGAAAGAGCCATCTTTGGTTATGTTGCATCATCTTGTACCTTGAAACATCGGCATATCTTGTACCTTGGAACATTCATTCACATAATGACATTCATTTAATTTTTTTTCAGAATGTTTTACATCTCATGTTCATCAGCAGCGTTCGACAGTCCCAGTTCTCCCTCCATCTTTGCGAATATTTCCGCGTCTGTTACCCCTACAGCTGAAGATAAACTAATGGAACTAGCAGAAGAACCATTAGCAGGACCTTCAGGCGTACAACTTGCAAATATTCCAGAGCCTGTTACTCCTCCCATTGAGAATAAATCGGTAAAACTACAGGAAGAACCGTCAGCAGAACCTTCAGGCGTACATCTGTCGACACCAGCGGGTACAAATAGGAAACAAATATCTGCAACAAAATTTTTATCCCCTGAAGAAGTGCAACCGTTTCCTAAAGCACAAGCCAGAAAACCAAAGAAAGGCGGAAGAAAATGTGGCAAAATAATGATTGCCGCAGACACTCCGGAAAGGAAGAAATTAGGAGGCAAAAGTCGAAAAAAAAGGTTCAGGCTGTAACTAAAAATTTATCTCTTGACAATGGAAAAAAACGTGACTATCCCAAATGTCCTTCTACAAAAAAACAAGTCTCAAAAGGAAAAGGAAACCTAGATTTACGCATGCTTCTGAATCTTCTTCTGATGACAGTCAAGACGATATATCCCTTGCATCAACTGATGATGAAGAAATTAATGAAGTTTCTTGTTGGTTTTGTGGCAACACCATAGCGGAAGATAAGGGTGGAGAAAAATGGAGCCGTTGCACTAAGTGTGGTCGTTGGGCTCATAACCTATGTGCCGATCTTGATGACGATAAGTGGGAAACATACTTGTGCGATATTTGTTTAAAGAAGCTTTAGTTTGGTTAACTATTTTTATATCACCAAAAAAAATCATAGGTGAAGTTTCTTATTCTCAAATGTTTTGTTCGTTTTTACAAGTGCTTTTGTTAATATATGATACGTGGTCAAATTTTTATTTTTGAATAATCTGAATGTCTATTCTGTTTATTTTTTAAGTTGGATATTATATGTGTTTCAAGGTACATTATGTCTGTTTCAAGGTACAAGACCACCTTGTACCTTGGAACAATTTCTAGCTAATGAAAATTGTTTTGGAAAACACCTCAGCATTAATATTTGTGAAATTTTGTTTATCTTATGTACCTGAATAGATATCCCATCAATTCTGCATAAAATGCCGTTTAAATATTTTCTCAATCATCAGATAAACTAAAACGTTCAATAAACGTTCCTAGGTACAACAGTCTCCCCTACCCCCTCACTGAAAATAATATCATATATAACAATATCACTTTCATGGGAAATTCGAGTAGAATAATTAAATCTCTCTTGTCTAAGCACAACAGTAACATTGCTTATCGTACCGGTAATAATTTAGGAAATCATATAAAAAATAATAAATCAAAGTTCATAAAGATAATAAATCAGGTGTTTATAAAATTAATTGTAGGGATTGTGATAAGTTTTACATTGGTAGAACTTTCAAAAGTTTTCAAACTAGAATTTCAAAACACAAACGTAGCTTTGTTAATCAAAAGTCGGATTCACATTATGCAAACCATTTTGATTTGATTATATTAAATGCTGAAAGTAAGGGAATTGAACTTAATTTTTTAGAATCATTACAGATAAATAAATACAAGAATTTCGGTCTCCTATTGAATAGCCAAATCTATCATACTTCAAGCCCCCTTCTCAATCTTAAAAATTGATTGCCCGTTTTCGGCCGTATTTTTATCCCTCTGAGAAAATTATGAATATTTATTCTACAGTTCCAGGACTTTCCTCATATTTTTGAATCTTTTTTTAGATATCTAAAATTTCAATTAGTTTTTGAGATACTTATTTGCAAAAGAACAAACCCTGCTTTTTCTTTCAGTAAATTGTTTACAATTATTACAATTTTCGAGAGCGAAACTTCATTTTTTTCAATCTTCAACTTGCCATTCTAAATCGAATGACACCTTGCTCATATTTTTTCGAGACTGCTGAAAAAAGTTGAACAAAGAAGCACTTGTTGACTAGACTCAATACATAAGTTGCACCTTCTAACTTTTGAAAAAATTGTCAAATATAATGAGTTTAATGTGTTTTCTTTCGAGACGAGGACGAGAATGAATTTGAAAAAACCCATGAATCTCAATACACTTGTGTATCATATAATGTTCTTTGTCATGATAATATTGGATATTACTTTTTTAATTACATTCGATATCGTAAAAGACTTCTGACATGTTGTTGTAATCTGCTAGAG
Source organism: Cynegetis impunctata (assembly GCA_030704885.1). NCBI lineage: Eukaryota > Metazoa > Arthropoda > Insecta > Coleoptera > Coccinellidae > Cynegetis > Cynegetis impunctata. The sequence goes on along the minus strand of JARQZK010003129.1, from coordinate 43,545 downwards.
CGATCGAGCGACGAAAGATCCTCGATGTCCTGCTATGTCATCTGGGTTCCATCGAAGTCACACTTTGATATGCTAATTCTCCTCGAATAGATGCTCGCACACCGCCTCTGAATCAAATCGGGATCTGAATTTCGTGACCCTTGGCAACGTGATTTGTTGCGAATATGACGAGGCCAAATATATTTGGCCTCTTTTGTTACAGACGTTGATGATCTCCATTGGAGTAGGAACTATTGGAACCTGCATCAATTATGCTGCAGATGTATTTAGTTTGTTGTTGTCGAATTTGCCTGAATTTGCAGAGCTCTGGTAGGTCTAAGGAAGCGTGATATCTCGTGACATCTCCCCGCCTCAGAGATTCGAACAAAGATTACAGTTTCCGTAATATGATCGTTCCCTATCGCATTGAAAAATTGAGGTATATATATATATATATATATATATATATATATATATATATATATATATATATATATATATATATATATATATATATATATATATATATATATATATATATATATATATATATATATATATATATATATATATATATATATATATATATATATATAATTATTTATTTCAATTGTTTTTGCCTGTGAACTATTTTTAACTTTTTGATAATTATTAGCACTAACAGGCTTGTTGAATCTCAAAAAACTCGATTTTATTAAAAAGTTGACGTTTCTCCACGACATTCGTGGCTTCTTCTGAACTTCTGAAAAATTGAAGTTTCTATGACATTTATTGATTTGAAAAAATTTGAATAGAAAAAGACTACTATGTTTCATCAAAATTTTTCGGCTGTAGCCGTTCTCTGTTATTTATCACGTGCTAATGTTAACATTCAAATCTGTTATTATTAGATGGTAAGGGAAACCACAGGAACCTTCACCCACGTAATGTTCGAAATTGGTTCAAATTATTTTGATTTTGAATAGTCAAAGAATAGGGTACTTTTGATCTTTTTTTCAAAAATTTGTTATTACGGCTGTGGCCGGCTTCAGTTATTAATTACGTGCTATCTAATATCAATATCTAATATCAACAGTCAGGTCTGTTGATATTAGATGGTTAGATGGGAAGGGAACCACAGTACGTAATGTACAGAATAGGTTTAATATATTTGATTGTTGTCTTTAAAGAGACATTACTTGTAATTTTGGAGATCACATGTTCTAAACTATACTTTTTTTTTTTTAGAAAAATTGAAAATTTTTTCAAAATTTAGAAGAAAGATTGAAAGCACCCAAATATACCAAAATACAAACCACAGCACTAATAAAACATTAAAACAATGAGAATCATAGTTTCAACTTCAATAGCACAAAAATTTTTGAAATAGAAAAAGATCAAAAACGCAGAGAAATTTTATGAATGTAACATATTCAAAAACATTCAAATAAAGTCGTAAATGATAGAACAGATATAAAACATTTAAGTTCAATATACGCAGATTTAATTCTTCAATTTCCCTAAGAAACAACATAAATCAAAACAAAATAATTCAACAAACTCTAACCATAACAACTCATCTTCTTAGACAAAATCTAAACATCTAGAATTTTCAATTTTTCTGAAAAAAAAGTATAGTTTAGGACATGTGATCTCCAAAATTACAAGTAATGTCTTTTTAAAGACAACAATCAAATATTTTAAACCTATTTTGTACATTACGTGGGTGAAGGTTTCTGTGGTTCCCTTCCCATCTAATATCAACAGACCTGACTGTTGATATTGGACTAAATAGCACGTAATTAATAACTGAAGACGGCCACATCCATAATAAAAAAATTTTGAAAAAAGATCAGAAGTACCCTATTCTTTGACTTTTCAAAATCAAAATAATTTGAAGCTATTTCGAACATTACGTGGGTAAAGGTTTCTGTGGTTTCCCTTACCATCTAATAATAACAGATTTGAATGTTAATATTGGACTGAATAGCAAGTAATAAATAACAGAGAACGGCCACAGCCGAAAAATTTTGATGGAACATAGTAGTCTTTTTTAACTATTCAAATTTTTTCAAATCAATAAATGTCAAAGAAATTTCAATATTTCAAAAGTTTTGAAAAAGCCAAGAATGTCGTGGCGAAATGTCAACTTTTTATTAAATCGAGTTTTTCGAGATTCAACAAGCCTGTTATTGCTTATAATTATCATAAAGTTATATATATATATATATATATATATATATATATATATATTTATATATATATATTTATATATATATGTATATAATAATAATAATATGGTTTTATTCTGTGAAGTTAACAGGTATAAACAGTAATCACAGAGGGCGCGAGCCTGTACGTGATTTTAACTAAACAAAATATAATTACAGTAGCCGGTATTCAAATTAATTTATAAATTCTTGGGACACAAAGCAAAATAACATGTAAACACAAAAAAAAGTTCAAAATCTTTTGAGGATGGTATCATTAGGGATTTATTATTGAATTGAAATATCTCCTTTCCTTTTCAATCACCCAACTTTTTAGTTTTTTTCTTCTTCACATTCAGATTAACTATATTCCTCAGCGTCTTTAGGCACTGCGGCATATATACGTGGGGCCAGATAGATGAAGCTTCTCTGGCCAATGCGTTTTTCTGCTCTAGGTGTGAGGTATTTTACTCATCTTGTTACGCGTTTCATATTCATATTCAGCTTTTCTGAGTTGAATTTTCCGTGTGCTCACGCCAAGTAATATCTGCAGCACAAATAGTTGTTGGGGATTCATAACTTTGGAAACAGCAAATAAATCATCTGACGGAAACAGGAGAGGTTTTCCGTAGAGATCACAACGGAGCAGCAACCATTTTTGGATTACCTCAACCCGCCTCATATGACAACTATATGCTCCGCCCCAACCGATTATACCATATCTTAATTTGGGACTGACATAGTGCTGAGTAAATCATATTCAAGCTTGTGGGATCTAAGTATTCTCTGAGATTTTGAATTTGGTGAGTAAAAACCTCAGTTTGGTCACTAAATTATCTATATGTTTATCCCACTTCAGGTGTCGATCAATTGTAATGCCTAGATATTTTATGTGCTCGGCTTCAGGGATTGATGTTTCGCTATCAACTTCTAGGTTGCCCCATATGTGGAAGTCCTGATTCGTAAGCGGCAAACGGTAAATATGTTGGTTTTCAGTAAATTTATTGTGAGTTTATTCTCTCCGAACCACTGCTTTAAACTATAAAGATCTCTCTCTGCTTCTAGTTTTAGCATTCCCCAAGTACTACTCTCGTACATTATTACAGTGTCATCTGCAAAAACTGATAATCGTACCCTTTTTTTCCATTAAACAACAGGCTGTTCACATATATATTGAATAGAACAGGTCCCAATACTGTACCCTGTGGTACCCCATATTCAACAGTTTCTATCTTCGCTTGAATGCTCCTCTATTTTCACAAATTGGGTCCTATCTGATAAGTAGTTTTTCATCAGTTTGTATGTTTTACCCCGAAAGCCATTTGAGGTAAAGTTTTTCGTAATAGTTTTTTTATGCGATACGGTGTCGAAGGCCTTCGCAAGGTCTATAAATACGCACAGACCCACCTTGCTTCCATCCATCCATCCGTATATTCTCTCCACAAGTTTTTTAATTGCATCCTCTGTAGATTTGCCCGTCCTGAAACCATACTGATTTTCAGATAAAATATTATTTTTGTTCAGAAAGTTAACAATTCGGACTTTTATTAATTTCTCTATTATTTTAGACAGATTAGTTGTTAAGCAAATCGGCCTATAATTCGATAAAGTGGTTTTATCTCCCGATTTGAACAGAGGTTTGATGACGCCCACTTTGAAGATGTTCGGAAATTCAGCAGTCTCAAAACATAGATTGGCCAGCAACATAATAGGTTCTACTATTTCATCTGTATATGTATATATATATATATATATATATATATATATATATATATATATATAAATATATATATATAAATATATATTTCATTTACTGTCCGAGAGATGGATTTTCCTTGTTTATTCGTATTAATTATCACTTATTCAAGCAATCCCATGAATGAAAATAACGTTATTTAATTCAACTTAGAAGATGATAGGACAAATGAGATGTCTCCCTACTTATAAAAAAATTATCATTTTTGAATTGAATTATTGGGATTTGAAATTCGATTGAAGAATCCATCAAACAAACGCGTGACAGCCCCGTATGAAGTTGTCACAACCAGAAATGTGAAAGAAGTGTTGATGTATGACACTTCCGATCAGAAAATTGACATCTCGTTCGAGTAGCTGAACCAATTAAAGTTGACGAGGTTTTCTAATTAAAGTTTGAATGAATTTCTCGCTTCACGTGTTATTATTCAGCTAAATAACGAGATTAGTTTTCATATCTACTTCACTAAACGGTTTCCATAGAAGCTGTTTCATATTGAGCAGAAAAGCTCTCGTATCAAATTGGAAAATATAGGTCAAAGTTGACGGTCTGTGGAAATTGACCTATATACAAATTCCTTCCTTCTGATGATGTTATGTTTGTATTCATACTGAAATAATGACTCTAATCAGGCTTTTCTCGTTGGAGCTTCGTCAAAATAATTCTAATTGTAGTGTATAAAAAGTTGTTCAAAACTATTAGCTTAAATGAAGTTTATCTATTCTTCAAGTATGTATAGGTTAATTTCTTCTACATAATTTCATTATCTCTCGCTTCATATCAGTACACTCAGGAAGATTCTTGCATTATGAATTATACTACCAACATAAACAAAATATTCAACCTCTGTTTCATAAATAATAATTTCGTCTGTCGTTGAGTTGTTTTTCATCACATTTTTCTTAATCATTATAGAGTTCTTGATGAAGAGCCAGTAAAGACTCGAAAGCTTGAACAGAAACAAGAGTCTACCTTTATTTTGCCCTAAGACTGCACACCCAAATGAGCACATTTTTCCTTATATTTAGATAAACTTCTAACCTGAAGCTCTATATGAATATATATATATATATATATATATATATATATATATATATATATACATGTTGATTTCAAGGTTCTCGCGGAGATAATCTGGTTGTCGGGTTGCCCGGGTTTGTCTCCGCGTATGTGCTTCGTCTTCGTTGAAGTCTGATCGACGTTTCGGCAAAATCATTCATTTTCCATCTTCAGGTAGCTCTTCTTGGTCGGAGTGAATACACTTAACTGAGTTCAGTGATTTTATGATTTTGCCGAAACGTCGAGCAGACTTCAACGAAGACGAAGCCCATACGCGGATACAAACCCGGGAAACCAGACAACCATATATATATATATATATATATATATATATATATATATATTATATATATATATACATTTATATATATATATATATATATATATATACTATATATATATATAATATTATATATATATATATATATATATATATATATATATATATATATCAATTTAGGTGTTGTCAATATACATCTTCAGCTGCCTATATAATGAGTAATGAGCTGAAATTTGATATCTAAGATAGTTTTAAGACAGAAAGAAACTATAAAAAGGTTGTCGAACTTGGTCAAAATTTTAAATGCTTCAAACATTGGAGAAAGGTGTGAATTTTTTAAATTGGTGGCAGTAGAAAACTAATTCGAAACTGTTTAAAATCTAGCCTCCTATTGCTTCTTGTAGGATATGTGAAGAAATAGTTTCCTTGATAATTTTTGCACTTGCAAACTTTTCCTAATTGATTTAGAGAGTTGAACATTTGTACATAGATTAAGTTCATGGTTATAAAGTACTTTTCGATAGTATTTACTCTTTTTTCTAGTTAATGCTATTTTGTTGAAGTGCTATCATGTTTTTCTCGGGGTATTTGAATATTTTGTTGAAGGTAGTTCGTAGAAGAAAGTTCTTTTAGTGAGTTCCAACTTTTTTCATTAAATGTTCTTATTTTAATGAAGAAATTATGTTGTTTTTTCGGGGATTTCAAGGTTTTGCGCACCTTGTCAGCTCTTCCAGATTTACTGCGGTTTTAGAATTTGTATAGGGAAACAGAATTGAGAGAAAAATACGATCTTAGTGATGAAGTGCCGTTTCTCACGCGCTTTTGTATTCATGGGCCAGTACTTTCGGTGTGAATACTAGTACCTACTGAGAAAAACGAATAAAAAAGTATTTATGAATAAATCAATTTTAAATGAGAATAGTTCCTTACTTTTCAGTTGGTTTAATTTTTCTTAGTATTTTAAATATGCGTTTGGGAAAATATACACTGCTGGAATCAATCTGGTTATCTTTCTTGAGAGATCTTTGTTTCATGTATATCGCATTTTCACCTTATTAGCCAATAGTATTTTTTGTCTCATTCTGTTATGACACTATTTAATTTCTTCAATTTACTCGGGTTAGGTCCACAGAGAATATATAGTATGCTATAATTTATAAGCTTCGGACACGAAACATAAATTGTGATGTAGATTTTCAAAAGAAATGGTTGAGTAGTAGGCATACATGAAGAACATTAACGACATCTGATAATACGTCCCCCTTAATCAAACTATTTCCTTGTTTCCTAACGGTTCAGGCAGCATATTATTTGACGAGGCACGCATTAGATTAACGTCAATATTGGTTATGAAGACAAGCACACAAAGATTGAGTAAATTAACTACGGTTTGGAAGTGGCAACCGTGGATGAGTTGCCATCAAACCGTTGCTGCGAACCGATAATTACATGAGGTTATGTGGCTTTCCCCCTGTTCGACGAGTTGTTCAGAATAGACCTGTGTCGATCGTGATTGATCGAATCTTTTTGATTCGATCGCAACCTATACACGAGTGATCGAATCATGAATTTCTAAAAGACCCGATCTTATTCAACCCGATCCCGATATACTTGACAAGACTAACCAAATTGCACTTTATTTTCATATGTTTTTACACAACAGTATATAACTTATTGCTTGCTGATACAATCGTTTACATGCTTTCATTCATCGCATTATTTCTCGTGTTGTTTTGAATTTTGACACGTAATCCAAAAGGAACCGATTTTTTCAGGAACGCTCGCGTAGAAGAGTCGCGACCTGTCGATCTCTCAGTCTTTTGGGTCGCGAACTCGATCGATCGCGTCTTGATCGAGATCGAATTCAGTTTGAGATCGAATCAGTGACATGCTGATATATGTACTGTCGATCTATCTGTCTTTTGGGTCGCGAATTCGATCGCGTCGTGATCGAGATCGAATTCAGTCTGAGATCGAATCAGTGACATATATAGGTATGACCCGCGACACGTTATTTTATATTCAGGTTTTGCTTGCGTGTTTGAGTGAACTTAGTTGATATTATCGTCGTCTCCTCTATCCACATTTACATTAATGAAGCGTCTATCTATAATAAAAGAACCTCTTTAAAACCGAAAAGAGCCTCTCAAATTTTATTTCTTAATCACAATTTGGAGTAAAATATCATTTTTGATTTTAAAAACTATTAGTTATTTCCTTTTTTAACATTTTTATGTTGTTTTTCACTTATGTAGGTTATCGTATTAATATATATTCTACCCGGTTCACCGGGTCAGCATTCTTCATTCGTTACAAAGGAACTGCGACCTGCGACCCAAATGATCGAAATGATCGAATCATTTTAACCCGATCACCATACGAATGGGTCATGATCGACCCGGGTCTCGACAAATGATCGATCGACACAGGTCTAGTTCAGAAATATACGACCCAGATTGAATCATCTTCTCAACGAAGACGATGATAAGACTATGAGACATGTATCAACTCAAATTCTTATAGCTGAAAAATACTGGAAATACTAAGTATTTGCGATAATACTTTTGACCAGAATATTTCGTTCAATATGAAGTTTACAAATTATTTGAGAAACTTTTTAATTCAATCGGGACATCAATTTACATTACTACTTGTTTTCTAGTTGCATCTTTTCAGTAGATCTAGATAAACTCTAATTTTAAAATGGCACTATTATGCTTGTGATACTGCGTATGAAAGTTCTTTTATAACTGATTGAATTCGTAATAGTTATTTATGTACCGTTATTTAAGAGTGCGTTATATAGTAACGCACGTGGTGCATACAAGATTTTATTTTTCACGAAAAACTTATTTTATTATAATGAAAAATTGAGTTTAAAATCCGTTTATTGCTCATATACTTTCCACTTTCCTACTCATAGTAGGCATTGTTGATGTTTTGACGTTTGTGAATATTTTTGTCATCATATTTAGTTAATGTCATTGCTGCTTTCTTTGTTTAGTCTTATAGAAATAATGAAAATGAAAATGAATTTGACCAATAAAATCATAGAAAATGCAGCCAAAGCTGCGAATAATTAATTACCGGAGAAATCCAGAGTCGTATACGACAAGGATTATGAAGTACTTAATCAATGGAAGTTGCTTTATTTTTCCTCGTACAATGAGCGGGCGTTATGATCCATAATTCCCGCTCATAACGCCCTAACGCATAATGCGTGTATTTATAGCAACCGTATCTAAGGTAAAATCAACTAATAATATACAAGTGAAAAATAAAAATAATTAAAATTTGACGTTTCCATTGGAAAAAATATGAATTTTTTACTTTGTCTTTTGAGAGAGAGTAGGTCTCCAGAAGGGCCACCTCGATTTACTGATCTAAGTCTGCACGATTTTTCTCTCTGCGGACATCTGAAATCGGAGATTTTATTAGCCTATCTGAAAATTTTGGAGTTTCAAGATAATATCGGAAATTAACTCTAGAGATTCTTTGCAAATATAAGGAGGTGTTTAGTAGGCAGGCTAAACATTTGCCATGAATAACTGAGTTCGTAGTTTGACCTTTTTTGTGATCAATTTATGATTTGAATAAAGAATTTCAAAGTTGAATTTGCTTTTTCAAGAAATTGAGTATCAAAATAGTAGAATATGAAATTTTATACTAGAAATCTGGGTCTACAAATAGGTGACAACTATAAAACAAGTACTAATGCAAATATAAGAGATATTCCCCTCAAATTTGGAGTTGACCTCTCTTGGAATTTGTTTGAAGTTACAATACACACCATTCAGTCGTGTCCATCCCAATAACCAGAACAAAAATCTATTAGAGAGAGTTTGTAAACCGATCTGCGAACCTATCCTACATAGGTAAGTACTTTTGTCCACGACTGTACTATAAATCATTCATTATACGTGTGCTTCCTGAAGTACAATTATACCTATTATTCACTAGTGTGTATAATGGTCTATTATACACTTCATGACGTCACACTCAAAACGTATGTCCAAACTTGAGACTATCATTCACATTGTTAGGAGTGTATTGTTATTAGATTTTTAGGTTTTATGTAACTAAGATAACTTTAAGGCAAATTATTAAACTAATATTTAATATAATGCCCAACTTATTGAATATCTACTCTAATAAATTATCTATTTCATTTTTATCAGAGTGAAAGAAAGGAATGGAATCGATGTCAAGTGAAATAGTTGACGTTTACGTGAGTATGCAGTTTTCAGTGACCACAGAAAATGTTATGTCAACGCTTTTGATAACTATTTTTATTGCTGAAAATTCAGATGATTACTAATTTTTTCGAGGAAGTCGTGGACAAAGTATAGTATTCTACTCGCACAAAATTACAATTTTTCACTCGGGTGAATTGCGACACTCGCTTGTGAAAAATAGCAATCATTTTGTGCTCGTTGAATAATATACTATTTTTTTGCACTTGTATATTATTTGTTGATTTTACCTTAGATACGGTTGTTATAAATACACTCATTATGCCCTAGGGCGTTATGAGCGCCGGCAATGAATTATTCGCAGCTTTGTCTGCATTTTCTATGATATTCTTGTGTATATTCATTTTCATTTCCATTATTTCTATAGGACTGCAAACAGAAAGCAGCAATGACATTCACTCAATATGATGACAAAAATATTCACAAACGTCAAAATATCAACGAATGACATGCCTACTACGAGAAGGAAAATGGAAAGTATAGGAGCAATGAACCGATTTTAAAATCGATTTTTCATTATAATAAAATAATTTTCTCGTGAAAAATAAAATCTTGTATGCAATAACGTGCGTTAGGATCTATATAACGCACTTGGTACATAAATAACTATTGTTATGCTACAACTTACAGTAGCTGAAATCCTGCATGAACTTCCATTTACTGAAATCACCTCGGAGCTCTTGAGAGAGAGTTTAAAAATCTCACTGAAATTTTCTCAAAAGTGATATGTTTTCGGAAATCATCTTAAAATGTCGTCAGAGTATTGCAGTGGACCTCAATCGACATTTCAAAACGAAAACAAATCGATTTGAAAATCAATAGAGATGTTCATCCTTCGTACAGTTTTAAGAAATAGCTTTTTGGGATTACTATTCGATTCCGATCTCTCCATATTTTCATCAATATTCCGGAACATTTCCATTTAATGCATCATTCACCAGGAACGTGACATTCTTGTGAAATCGGGAAAACGTGAATTTCTCTTGGCTGCGGCATTTCGTTTGAATTTCACTCGATCTATGAGTCCCTTTTTGTGGACCGAGCCAATTTGACGAAATGATAGGAATGGAAAATTCCTTTGTGGGACCGTACCCTTTTTCATCCGACAGTCATTAGCCGAAATGTGATAGCTTTGTTTCAATGAACGAGAATTGAACTAGCAGTGATAGTGTATTAAGCTCAGGACTGAACGTTAGTTTTTAATACGTTTAGAAAATTTCAAGCTTTCAAGGGACAATTTTTAATTTTCGTACAGAAGTTAACACGCATGTTTCCGACGATTTGAATCAAATGATCTGAACCGTAATCTACTGCACTGCATCGAAAGTCAACAGTGATATGCCGGAGTAGTTTTTGAAGCCTTTTTATACCTCCTGATTTGCGATTTTTGAGGATTTTTCCATGTCTGATACAAATCTGATTATACTGAATGAAATGAACAATAGTTAATTGTATAATTAGTGGAAAAGCACAATATTCCCAAACGACTGTGATAAATTAATACAGGAGTTTGGGAATATGCTTTTCCCACGAATTATACATACTATTTTTTCTTCGATCGTTCATTTACATTTAAAAAATGAATTGAAAAATATTTCATTCAAGATGTAATCAAGAAAGTTTAAATAGGTTTCTCTATGTTCATATTGAAATATAGAAGTGGTAACCATGGAAATTACTTTGTTATGACAAAAGTAAAATAATTTTGTAGCTGGTTTTGTTTGATTCGTTGTATTTTATAAGGAATTAAAAAAGACTTAGTGAACATGAACACTGATAGTGATTATTTGTTACCTTGCGCGCCTCCTGAACTAGTAGAAGCCGCGAACGCGGCTTCACTTAATTTACTTCCGGCGAAATCCAGAGACAAGTGACAATGAACTTGCGTACCTACGCTTCATGGATTTTTGCAGAAAAAACAACAGTGTATCCTTTTCTGAGAATATACTCATGGCGTACGTACAAACTGTACAAATAAATGTAAATATTAAGAACAATTATAAAAATTAAAACCATATAATATTTTTTTAATTTGAATCTATTTGTAACATTACCGCACGCTACAGCAGTGCGGTAAGAATATTATCGCACTGTTTTTTTAATTGCTTAGCAACTGCCCACTATTCTGGAATGTGAAATTTACGCATAGAGAACAGGTCAAAATAGTGTCACTTTTCCTACGATCGGAGAAAATTTTTTTTTTCAATAATTCAAAAAATTATCAAACAACTTTCTAAGGAAGCTAGTTGTATGTATTCCGTGACGAGAATTCTATATTCACCATCTAACAATGAATTACAGAAATCGTCAAGTCACCTGAATTAAAATCTGCATACAGCTCTTTCGATTTTATTATATCTCATCACTGAAGCTTATTTGACTCGGAGTGAATTATCAAATTTCTAATTGTTCTCCAATACAAGTACTACTATCCGGATAACAACCCAGAGCGCCCTCCACCAAGGATACTGGAAACCAATAATTCACCGCTCAGATCGAAAATGCAGAATCCATATTTCCTGACAAGAAATGTCTACTTTGCAAGTGTGGCGTATGTGGTTTCAAAGCACGCTAAGTTAGCGTTTTTGAAAATTCTGGACTCTGGAGAGTGCGCCCTATAAATACTTGTCGCGATATTCGCTATATTCAAAATGAAATCATGAAATTATACAAGTTGATCATGGTCAATTCAATATATAAGTTAGCGTGCGTTTGTTTCATAAGATAAATATCTAGTTTGTGTTATAGTCGCGGAACCTATATAACCAGCTCCTTTGAAAAGTTGTTTGATAATTATTTATATTATTGAGGAATTTTCCTTGTGCACTTCATGTAGTATATTAAACTGACCATGGTCATCAAAACATATGTCATAACATCTATATATATATATATATATATATATATATATATATATATATATATATATATATATATATATATATATATATATATATATATATATATATATATTAATCCTTATTTCCCTTGGTCACGCCATCACGCTTGAACGGCTGGACCGATTTCACTAATTCTTTTTTTGTTGTGTTTTTTATTGTCAGATGAAAGAAAAAATTGAGAAAATCGCGCAGGAAATTAAAAAATTTGAGAATACTTAACCACCATATAAAATTATTTCTAATCTTTGGAAAATATAAATTTTTTTAATGTAAGTCTATGCCAATTATGTTTGACATAGAATTGACAGAATTTATAGATATATCTATATATATATATATATATATATATATATATATATATATATATTATAATATATATATATATATATATATATATATATATATATATATACATATATATATATATATATATATATATATATATATTTATATATATATAAATATTTATATATATATATATATATTATATATATATATATATATATATATATATATATATATAAATGAATCCTTATTTTCCTTGGTCACGCCATCACGCTTGAACGGTTGGACCGATTTCACTAATTCTTTTCTTGTTGTGTCTTTTATTGTCAGAAGAAGATTCTTATGAAAGAAAAAATTAAGAAAATTGCGCGGGAAATTAGAAAATTTGAGAATACTTTACCACCATATAAAATTATTTTTAATCTACATATGTCATTTTTATTTTGTCATGTCTTAGAATAGAAAAATTCATATTACTCTCAATTGTTTACCTTTCTACGATCAACCCCTATTTCTGCATCGCGATACTCATTTTTTTTTATTTTATCCATTTATCCGTAATAGGGCTGCAAGATGGCAATCGAAAATAACAATAGTCGGTTTGAGAATAGGTCGTTATATATTTTTCATACTCCCAATGATTAACATTTTTGCCGGGTCAGATAGATTGATAGATAGATAGTTAGATAGATAGATAGATAGGTAGATATACATCGGCAGATAGATGAATAGATAGAAAGATAGATAGATAAAAATAATTTATATAGCAGAACGTTTGCCCGGTCAGATGAATTGATAGATACATATGCAGATACATAGATAGATAGATAGATAGATAGATAGA